>JAWRVZ010000200.1:1107500-1112500 GCA_037043235.1 Rhodeus uyekii
CTACAGTATGTCATTGTCATCTTTTTAATGAAATACTTCACATTTTCCCACCATATTCGTTTGTCTTCATTGTACATTTCATTTTCTTTTTCCTTCTCAATGATTTCTTTCACTTTTAAGGTATAATCTTCATTCTTTAAAACCTCTGTGTTTAAAATCCATATCCCCGGCCCTCTTTTCATTGCGCTCCAATCCATCTGCATAAAAATCCCCTTATGGTCACTCAAACTTGTTTCTTTATGTTTTATCTCTCCTATAAAACTTTCTATATTCCTTGTGCATAAAATAAAATCTATTCTTGTTTGACACATAAAATTCCCGACCAACTGCCTCCTTGAGTATTCTTTACATTTTCGTTTCTTTCTCTCCATATATCAATCATATTATTCTCTTCCATCAATAGCTTCAATTCTTTTCTACCTTTATCCGATTTAAAAACCATTCCCTCAGCCATTTCTAATTTGCTAAAAACTGTATTAAAATCACCCATTATAATAATTTTTTGGTATTTTTTTAAAAAACCCTCTTAAAACTTTAAAATACTCCTTTTTTTATTCTCTTCTGTTGGTGCATGAACATTGACCACTATCACTTTTTTTCCTTCAAATTCCATCTCCACTACTATACATTTCCCATTTTTATCATTTTGTATTATTTGACACTTCACACCACTGTTTTCTTTGATTAAAACTGCTACCCCTCTGCCCATTCTATCGTCGCCGTTATTTAAAATAGTTCTCCACTCCACCTTTTCCTTATTTCAGTTATGTGCTCTTCTTTCCAATTAGTTTCTTGCAATAAAATTACGTCTTGTCCTTTAAACATTTCTTTAACTCTCTCAAATTTCTTTACATCAGTTAATCCTCTACCATTAAAATTAACAATCCTTAAGGCCATAAAAAGAACTAGAGAGGATAAAGTTCGTCGAGACAAACTTTAGAAGTTGGCTGAGAACGTCGCACCGGAAACGTTAATTTTGCATGTTGGTAGCACAATTTAACATTAAATACAAAGTATGTTACGAAACCAGAAATTAACAGGTTGCTAAGGTCTTCTCTGTGGTTGCTAGGGCGTTGCTAGGCAGTTTCTTAGGTATCCAGGGTGGTTGCTAGGTGGTTGCTAGGGTAACCAGAGTGGTTGCTAGGGTGTTGCTAGGCGGTTGCTAGGGTAACAGGGGTGGTTGCTAGGGTAAAGAGAGTGGTTGCTAGGGTAACTGGAGTGGTTGCTATGGTAACCAGAGTGGTTGCTAGGTGGTTGCTAGGGTAACCTGGGTGGTTGCTAGGGTGTTGCTAAGGAGTTGCTAGGGTAACCAGAGTGGTTGCTAGGGTAACCGGGGCGGTTGCTAGGGTATTTTGGGTGGTTGCTAGGGTGTTGCTAGGCAGTTGCTAGGGTATTTTGGGTGGTTACTAGGGTGTTGCTAGGTGGTTGCTAGGTTAAACAAGGTGGTTTCTAGGGCGTTGCTAGGCAGTTGCTAGGGTATTTTGGGTGGTTGCTAGGCAGTTGCTAGGGTATCTGGGGCGGTTGCTAGGGTGTTGCTAGGTGGTTGCTAGAGTAACTGGGGTGGTTGCTAGGTGGTTGCTAGGGTAACCGGGGTGGTTGCTAGGCAGTTGCTAGGGTATCCAGGGTGGTTGCTAGGATGTTACTAGGTAGTTGTGAGGTCTTCTGGGTAGTTACTATGGCATTCATAGCACAATTTAACACTTAGCTAACCACTATTAGCATGTAGCTATTCACTGCTAGCATGTGTAGCATGTTGACAGTTCTGTTTGCTAGCATGAATCAATAAACCCAACCCCCATGTCTCTACGACGCTCAGATCCAGAGATATAGGTCTGGCTAAACGGTTGCTAGGGTACTCTGTTTGGTTGTTAGGGAGTGGCTTCATAGTGATCTTGAGACACTCATTGATTGCCTGATTAAAAAGAGCCCTCCCCTTTGAGTGTACGATACTGTGATGCAGAGTTACATTCAATACAAAATTCCTATGTAAGTTACCTTGAAACATGAAGGGAATGAGGCAGGAAACAGGAAGTGCAAGCACTTCCTGTTTCCTGTCCTTTGCCATATAAGGTAGAATGGCAGCATCACTGATTCTGATTGGATGAGAGACAGTTATAGAACCGCCCCTGCACTGACTCTCAGCAGCTGCAGTGTTTAGATTTGAATTTGGAGACAGTTGGAGTTTGAAATATCTGAACATTCCGCAATGCAAAGTCAATGGGACTTTTTTTCGGGCTTTTTTCGCCATTTTTAGGAAAACCGTAGGTCCGATCCCTTAGAAAAGATATAGCACACTATTTCAGAACAGGCCTGCGGGGGTCTGTAGCACCAAAGCTGTAGGTCGAGTTAGAGTCAGAAAAAGGGTCTCAGAAGAATAATAATAATAATAATAAGTTTATAACAACATCAGTAAGTTGGCTGCTTCTCAGCCAACTTAATAAAAGCATAAATAAAACACATCACTTCATTTCCATCTCTTCTAGCTCCTGTAACACACCATATCTGTTAACATTTTGAATTAAGTCTTCCTTAAGAGTTTTTTTTCTTGCAGTCTCTATATTTGGTGTTACCTTGATCGGTCTTCTTCTCTTAGTTGATTTTATTAGTTCGTCCTCCTGTTTATTTCTCTCTTCATTTTTTGTTACAACAGTCTGTTCTCCATTCCTTTGATCACTGGGTTCAACTTTGTCCATCGCACTTTGTAAACCATCAGTTAATTCCATTTGTGTCCTTGTATCTCCTTCTTGTTGTTCAACATTTTGCTCCATATTTCTCTGTTCATTTAAATCCACACCAACCACATGACTTTCCAAGCTCTCCTTTTGTGTCCTCGTTTCTTCCTCCTCTTGTGTTTGTATCACCTGTCTGTTAAAGTCCTCGGCTCGCCTGTCCTCCGCACAACCGTCACCCCTCGATCCACCGTCCTGCAGTACACCTGTGCTTTCTTCTTGCACCTCGTTGTCTCGTTCATGCATCTGCCCGTCTACCCGCTTCTCCACCTCCTCATTCTCCATCCAACACCCACATTTAGTTAAAACAAATTTACAGTCCGGGCACATTACAGCATTGCATTCTCTTGCAAAATGCCCCCTCTCCTCACACTTAAAACACTTAAAATCTGGACAGTCTTTTACAACATGATCCGGGCTCATGCACAGTCGACAGGTTTTGACCTGGTGGCTGTGTATCACCCGAAAATGCTGCGGTCCTTCCACTGTTTCCAGTTTTGTGCTGTATGGGAGGGAGGCTACCTCTTTTGGGAATCTTGTTTTGACAAACCTCGTCCCATCCTCGATTCTGGTGCCCGGATACATTCTTCTTTTAATTGTTGAGATGGGGGTTACTCCCCATCCTTCCAACTTATTTAAAATCTCCTCATCAGCTGTGTAGACAGGCAGATGCATGAAGGAGACAACATACTCTCTGTTTTGTAGTCTCTTGACTTCACATATTGTTCCATGTATTTGTAATCCGTCCATTAAAATGTTAGTGTCTTCTTCCCTTTCCAGCGTTATCTCGTACTCCCTCTCTCTTTTGGGCCTGATCGCTAAGATCCTGCCCGCTCCAATCTGCTCCGAAACTGCTTTGATGATGTCTACTGCTCTTACATCATTCAAATGCCCCAAGTTCAAAATTATCGTTGCTTCTTTTAGATACACTCTTTTTCGGTCTTCATTCATGACTTCTCGTTGTCGTTTAGCCAGTCCATTTTCATTCCCACGCCGTAGTCCGTCCGCCATTGCTGAGTCATTGCCTGTAGATCCGTCCATCGCAAAAAGAAAAACAAAAAAGACGCAATGCAAATATTCCTCCCAAACAGCGCAAGCTGCTGGGAGGAAAAAATTAAACAAACAAAAACAAACACTAATGTAAAAAAGATTATCAAAACAAACGCAGATTAAACACAAAAAGTTTGGTGAGCCTCTCTCACCTACTGCAACCAAACACTTCCTGTAACTTGCTGCTCAATAGCGCCCTCAGGATAGTATGGCTGTAAGCGAAAGCGTGGGTTAAGAGTAGTACTTTTAAAACTGTTCACCACTTTTAAACATTAGAAAGCTTACAGCACCTGGTATTCCCAGGCAGTCTCCCATCCAAGTACTAACCAGGCTCTTTCCTGCTTGGCTTCCGAGATCAGACGAGACCGGGCATGCTCAGGATAGTATGGCTGTAAGCGAAAGCTAGGGTTAAGATTAGAACTTTTAAAACAGTTCACCACTTTTAAACATTAAAATGCGTACAGCACCTGGTATTCCCAGGCAGTCTCCCATCCAAGTACTAATCAGGCCCTTTCCTGCTTGGCTTCCGAGATCAGACGAGATCGGGCGTGCTCAGGATAGTATGGCTGTAAGCGAAAGCTAGGGTTAAGAGTAGTATTTTTAAACCTGTTCACAAATCATAAACATTAAAAAGCTTACAGCACCTGGTATTCCCAGGCAGTCTCCCATCCAAGTACTAACAAGGCAATTTCCCGCTTGGCTTCCGAGATCAGACAAGATCGGGCATGCTCAGGATAGTATGGCTGTAAGCGAAAGCTAGGGTTAAGAGTAGAACTTTTAAACCTGTTCACAAATAATAAACATTAAAAAGCTTACAGCACCTGGTATTCCCAGGCAGTCTCCCATCCAAGTACTAACCAGGCCCTTTCCTGCTTGGCTTCCGAGATCAGACGAGATCGGGCATGCTCAGGATAGTATGGCTGTAAGCGAAAGCTACGGTTAAGAGTAGTATTTTTAAACCTGTTCACAAATAATAAACATTAAAAAGCTTACAGCACCTGGTATTCCCAGGCAGTCTCACATCCAAGTACTAACCAGGCCCTTTCCTGCCTAGCTTCCAAGATCAGACGAGATCGGGCATGCTCAGGATAGTATGGCTGTAAGCGAAAGCTAGGGTTAAGAGTAGAACTTTTAAACCTGTTCACAAATAATAAACATTAAAAAGCTTACAGCACCTGGTATTCCCAGGCAGTCTCCCATCCAAGTAATAACCAGGCCCTT
>JAWRVZ010000200.1:1120000-1125000 GCA_037043235.1 Rhodeus uyekii
AAAACCTCTGTGTTTAAAATCCATATCCCCGGCCCTCTTTTCATTGCGCTCCAATCCATCTGCATAAAAATCCCCTTATGGTCACTCAAACTTGTTTCTTTATGTTTTATCTCTCCTATAAAACTTTCTATATTCCTTGTGCATAAAATAAAATCTATTCTTGTTTGACACATAAAATTCCCGACCAACTGCCTCCTTGAGTATTCTTTACATTTTCGTTTCTTTCTCTCCATATATCAATCATATTATTCTCTTCCATCAATAGCTTCAATTCTTTTCTACCTTTATCCGATTTAAAAACCATTCCCTCAGCCATTTCTAATTTGCTAAAAACTGTATTAAAATCACCCATTATAATAATTTTTTGGTATTTTTTTAAAAAACCCTCTTAAAACTTTAAAATACTCCTTTTTTTATTCTCTTCTGTTGGTGCATGAACATTGACCACTATCACTTTTTTTCCTTCAAATTCCATCTCCACTACTATACATTTCCCATTTTTATCATTTTGTATTATTTGACACTTCACACCACTGTTTTCTTTGATTAAAACTGCTACCCCTCTGCCCATTCTATCGTCGCCGTTATTTAAAATAGTTCTCCACTCCACCTTTTCCTTATTTCAGTTATGTGCTCTTCTTTCCAATTAGTTTCTTGCAATAAAATTACGTCTTGTCCTTTAAACATTTCTTTAACTCTCTCAAATTTCTTTACATCAGTTAATCCTCTACCATTAAAATTAACAATCCTTAAGGCCATAAAAAGAACTAGAGAGGATAAAGTTCGTCGAGACAAACTTTAGAAGTTGGCTGAGAACGTCGCACCGGAAACGTTAATTTTGCATGTTGGTAGCACAATTTAACATTAAATACAAAGTATGTTACGAAACCAGAAATTAACAGGTTGCTAAGGTCTTCTCTGTGGTTGCTAGGGCGTTGCTAGGCAGTTTCTTAGGTATCCAGGGTGGTTGCTAGGTGGTTGCTAGGGTAACCAGAGTGGTTGCTAGGGTGTTGCTAGGCGGTTGCTAGGGTATCAGGGATGGTTGCTAGGGTAACCAGAGTGGTTGCTAGGGTGTTGCTAGGCGGTTGCTAGGGTAACAGGGGTGGTTGCTAGGGTAAAGAGAGTGGTTGCTAGGGTAACTGGAGTGGTTGCTATGGTAACCAGAGTGGTTGCTAGGTGGTTGCTAGGGTAACCTGGGTGGTTGCTAGGGTGTTGCTAAGGAGTTGCTAGGGTAACCAGAGTGGTTGCTAGGGTAACCGGGGCGGTTGCTAGGGTATTTTGGGTGGTTGCTAGGGTGTTGCTAGGCAGTTGCTAGGGTATTTTGGGTGGTTACTAGGGTGTTGCTAGGTGGTTGCTAGGTTAAACAAGGTGGTTTCTAGGGCGTTGCTAGGCAGTTGCTAGGGTATTTTGGGTGGTTGCTAGGCAGTTGCTAGGGTATCTGGGGCGGTTGCTAGGGTGTTGCTAGGTGGTTGCTAGAGTAACTGGGGTGGTTGCTAGGTGGTTGCTAGGGTAACCGGGGTGGTTGCTAGGCAGTTGCTAGGGTATCCAGGGTGGTTGCTAGGATGTTACTAGGTAGTTGTGAGGTCTTCTGGGTAGTTACTATGGCATTCATAGCACAATTTAACACTTAGCTAACCACTATTAGCATGTAGCTATTCACTGCTAGCATGTGTAGCATGTTGACAGTTCTGTTTGCTAGCATGAATCAATAAACCCAACCCCCATGTCTCTACGACGCTCAGATCCAGAGATATAGGTCTGGCTAAACGGTTGCTAGGGTACTCTGTTTGGTTGTTAGGGAGTGGCTTCATAGTGATCTTGAGACACTCATTGATTGCCTGATTAAAAAGAGCCCTCCCCTTTGAGTGTACGATACTGTGATGCAGAGTTACATTCAATACAAAATTCCTATGTAAGTTACCTTGAAACATGAAGGGAATGAGGCAGGAAACAGGAAGTGCAAGCACTTCCTGTTTCCTGTCCTTTGCCATATAAGGTAGAATGGCAGCATCACTGATTCTGATTGGATGAGAGACAGTTATAGAACCGCCCCTGCACTGACTCTCAGCAGCTGCAGTGTTTAGATTTGAATTTGGAGACAGTTGGAGTTTGAAATATCTGAACATTCCGCAATGCAAAGTCAATGGGACTTTTTTTCGGGCTTTTTTCGCCATTTTTAGGAAAACCGTAGGTCCGATCCCTTAGAAAAGATATAGCACACTATTTCAGAACAGGCCTGCGGGGGTCTGTAGCACCAAAGCTGTAGGTCGAGTTAGAGTCAGAAAAAGGGTCTCAGAAGAATAATAATAATAATAATAAGTTTATAACAACATCAGTAAGTTGGCTGCTTCTCAGCCAACTTAATAAAAGCATAAATAAAACACATCACTTCATTTCCATCTCTTCTAGCTCCTGTAACACACCATATCTGTTAACATTTTGAATTAAGTCTTCCTTAAGAGTTTTTTTTCTTGCAGTCTCTATATTTGGTGTTACCTTGATCGGTCTTCTTCTCTTAGTTGATTTTATTAGTTCGTCCTCCTGTTTATTTCTCTCTTCATTTTTTGTTACAACAGTCTGTTCTCCATTCCTTTGATCACTGGGTTCAACTTTGTCCATCGCACTTTGTAAACCATCAGTTAATTCCATTTGTGTCCTTGTATCTCCTTCTTGTTGTTCAACATTTTGCTCCATATTTCTCTGTTCATTTAAATCCACACCAACCACATGACTTTCCAAGCTCTCCTTTTGTGTCCTCGTTTCTTCCTCCTCTTGTGTTTGTATCACCTGTCTGTTAAAGTCCTCGGCTCGCCTGTCCTCCGCACAACCGTCACCCCTCGATCCACCGTCCTGCAGTACACCTGTGCTTTCTTCTTGCACCTCGTTGTCTCGTTCATGCATCTGCCCGTCTACCCGCTTCTCCACCTCCTCATTCTCCATCCAACACCCACATTTAGTTAAAACAAATTTACAGTCCGGGCACATTACAGCATTGCATTCTCTTGCAAAATGCCCCCTCTCCTCACACTTAAAACACTTAAAATCTGGACAGTCTTTTACAACATGATCCGGGCTCATGCACAGTCGACAGGTTTTGACCTGGTGGCTGTGTATCACCCGAAAATGCTGCGGTCCTTCCACTGTTTCCAGTTTTGTGCTGTATGGGAGGGAGGCTACCTCTTTTGGGAATCTTGTTTTGACAAACCTCGTCCCATCCTCGATTCTGGTGCCCGGATACATTCTTCTTTTAATTGTTGAGATGGGGGTTACTCCCCATCCTTCCAACTTATTTAAAATCTCCTCATCAGCTGTGTAGACAGGCAGATGCATGAAGGAGACAACATACTCTCTGTTTTGTAGTCTCTTGACTTCACATATTGTTCCATGTATTTGTAATCCGTCCATTAAAATGTTAGTGTCTTCTTCCCTTTCCAGCGTTATCTCGTACTCCCTCTCTCTTTTGGGCCTGATCGCTAAGATCCTGCCCGCTCCAATCTGCTCCGAAACTGCTTTGATGATGTCTACTGCTCTTACATCATTCAAATGCCCCAAGTTCAAAATTATCGTTGCTTCTTTTAGATACACTCTTTTTCGGTCTTCATTCATGACTTCTCGTTGTCGTTTAGCCAGTCCATTTTCATTCCCACGCCGTAGTCCGTCCGCCATTGCTGAGTCATTGCCTGTAGATCCGTCCATCGCAAAAAGAAAAACAAAAAAGACGCAATGCAAATATTCCTCCCAAACAGCGCAAGCTGCTGGGAGGAAAAAATTAAACAAACAAAAACAAACACTAATGTAAAAAAGATTATCAAAACAAACGCAGATTAAACACAAAAAGTTTGGTGAGCCTCTCTCACCTACTGCAACCAAACACTTCCTGTAACTTGCTGCTCAATAGCGCCCTCAGGATAGTATGGCTGTAAGCGAAAGCGTGGGTTAAGAGTAGTACTTTTAAAACTGTTCACCACTTTTAAACATTAGAAAGCTTACAGCACCTGGTATTCCCAGGCAGTCTCCCATCCAAGTACTAACCAGGCTCTTTCCTGCTTGGCTTCCGAGATCAGACGAGACCGGGCATGCTCAGGATAGTATGGCTGTAAGCGAAAGCTAGGGTTAAGATTAGAACTTTTAAAACAGTTCACCACTTTTAAACATTAAAATGCGTACAGCACCTGGTATTCCCAGGCAGTCTCCCATCCAAGTACTAATCAGGCCCTTTCCTGCTTGGCTTCCGAGATCAGACGAGATCGGGCGTGCTCAGGATAGTATGGCTGTAAGCGAAAGCTAGGGTTAAGAGTAGTATTTTTAAACCTGTTCACAAATCATAAACATTAAAAAGCTTACAGCACCTGGTATTCCCAGGCAGTCTCCCATCCAAGTACTAACAAGGCAATTTCCCGCTTGGCTTCCGAGATCAGACAAGATCGGGCATGCTCAGGATAGTATGGCTGTAAGCGAAAGCTAGGGTTAAGAGTAGAACTTTTAAACCTGTTCACAAATAATAAACATTAAAAAGCTTACAGCACCTGGTATTCCCAGGCAGTCTCCCATCCAAGTACTAACCAGGCCCTTTCCTGCTTGGCTTCCGAGATCAGACGAGATCGGGCATGCTCAGGATAGTATGGCTGTAAGCGAAAGCTAGGGTTAAGAGTAGTATTTTTAAACCTGTTCACAAATAATAAACATTAAAAAGCTTACAGCACCTGGTATTCCCAGGCAGTCTCCCATCCAAGTACTAACCAGGCCCTTTCCTGCCTGGCTTCCAAGATCAGACGAGATCGGGCATGCTCAGGATAGTATGGCTGTAAGCGAAAGCTAGGGTTAAGAGTAGAACTTTTAAACCTGTTCACAAATAATAAACATTAAAAAGCTTACAGCACCTGGTATTCCCAGGCAGTCTCCCATCCAAGTAATAACCAGGCCCTTTCCTGCTTGGCTTCCGAGATCAGACGAGATCGGGCATGCTCAGGATAGTATGGCTGTAAGCGAAAACTAGGGTT
>JAWRVZ010000201.1:0-62500 GCA_037043235.1 Rhodeus uyekii
TCAATGTCACCACACTCTCAATGTACCACATGAATTGACACTACAATTTGGTTACAGCGCTGCCTGCTGGTTGAATGTGATAAACCATTAAATCAAATTACTAAAGACCGTATTGTTGATTTTTCAGCCATTTAGACTTAAGTCATATTGAAATGTCTTTAGATTCTTACTGCCATTGGTCTGATGATGCCAGCCATGTCGGCATGACATTTAATGCCCTCCTTGCGCTTGGCCCCGTGATGGCTGCTAGCAGCTATTTAGGGGCCAAGCACCGAAGGTGCGGAGGCACCTATTGTTTTTGTTCCGGTTCTTATTATTATTAGGGGCCAAGCACCGAAGGTGCGGAGGCACCTATTGTTTTTGTTCCGGTTCCTATTATTAGGGGCCAAGCACCGAAGGTGCGGAGGCACCTATTGTTTTTGTTCCGGTTCTTATTATTATTATTATTATTATTCTTCTTCTGCCATTGAAGTCTATGACAGCCCATAGAACCGTAAGCGGGAAAATGAAAAAAAGTTGGCACACTCATAAAGGAGAGTCCAATCATTGACCATAGATCATTGACCATAGCAAAATTGAAGTCTCTAACTCAATCTCTATAGCGCCACCAACCGTCCAAAGTTGCACTCACGTTTACGTAAATAACTTTTGAACCGTATGTCCTAGAAACAAAATTCTTTTGTCCACTGATTCCTTGGCTCAAGACGATTCGATTGCACCCTATGACGTCATTTTCCGTCATGAAAATTTTCCCGCCATTTTGAATTTTATGAAAAACCTACTTTGTCGAACTCCTCCTAGGCCGTTCGTCCGATCTTCACGAAAATTGAACCACATCATCTCCCGACAATGTGGACAAAACGATATATAAAGAAAGTTGATTCGACAAACCGTTTACGAATAACTCGCGAAAGAATCCGAGGTAAAAGTCGCCAAATTGAAACTGAGGCTTTATCTCCGCAATGCATTAGTCTTTTCTGACCAAACTAGGTGTGTGTTATGTCAATCATGGTCTGAGGCTACCTGCAGAGTTTTGGCGCTCTGCCCCCTAGTGGTCAGGAGTTATGAAAAACTGACTTTTTTGCTTATAACTTCTGAACCCTTTGGCCAAAAAACATGAAACTGGTCTCTTTAGATCCAGTGGGTCATGCCGAGTCCTGTGATACCAAATATTCCCATATCGGCCATTTTGAGCGTCTGCCATTTCGATTTTTCTTATAAGATGCTAAGTTTAACAAACACATGACTTTAGTGCTCTGTCAGCAATGGTTTACCCAATTGAAAGCAAACTTTGCATGTGTCAGTCACCACACTCTCAATGTACCACATGAATTGACACTACAATTTGGTTACAGCGCTGCCTGTTGGTTGAATGTGATAAACCATTAAATCGAAATACTAAAGACCGTATTGTTGATTTTTCAGCCATTTAGACTTAAGTCATATTGAAATGTCTTTAGATTCTTACTGCCGTTGGTCTGATGATGCAAGCCATGTCGGCATAACATGTAATGCCCTCCTTGCGCTTGGCCCCGTGATGGCTGCTAGCAGCTATATTTATTATTATTATTATTCTTCTTCTGCCATTGAAGTCTATGACAGCCCATAGAACCGTAATTAGCGGGAAAATGAAAAAAAGTTGGCACACTGATAAAGGAGAGTCCAATCATTGACCATAGCAAAATTGAAGTCTCTAACTCAATCTCTCTAGCGCCACCAACTGTCCAAAGTTGCACTCACGTTTACGTAAATAACTTTTGAACCGTATGTCCTAGAAACAAAATTCTTTTGTCCACTGATTCCTTGGCTCAAGACGATTCGATTGCACCCTATGACGTCATTTTCCGTCATGAAGATTTTCCCGCCATTTTGAATTTTAAGAAAAACCTACTTTGTCGAACTCCTCCTAGGCCGTTCGTCCGATGTTCACGAAAATTGAACCACATCATCTCCCGACAATGTGGACAAAACGATATATAAAGAAAGTTGATTCGTCAAACCGTTTACGAATAACTCGCGAAAGAATCTGAGGTAAAAGTCGCCAAAATGAAATTGAGGCTTTATCTCCCCAATGCATTAGCCTTTTCTGACCAAACTAGGTGTGTGTTATGTCAATCATGGTTTGAGGCTACCTGCAGAGTTTTGGCGCTGTGCCCCCTAGTGGTCAGGAGTTATCAAAAACTGACTTTTTTGCTTATAACTTCTGAACCCTTTGGCCAAAAATCATGAAACTGGTCTCTTTAGATCCAGTGGGTCATGCCGAGTCCTGTGATAGCAAATATTCCCATATCGGGCATTTTGAGCGTCTGCCATTTCGATTTTTCTTATAAGATGCTATGTTTAACAAACACATGACTTTAGTGCTCTGTCAGCCATGGTTTACCCAATTTACCCAATGTACCACATGAATTGACACTACAATTTGGTTACAGCGCTGCCTGTTGGTCGAACGTGATAAACCATTAAATCGAACTACTAAAGACCGTATTGTTGATTTTTCAGCCATTTAGACTTAAGTCATATTGAAATGTCTTTAGATTCTTACTGCCGTTGGTCTGATGATGCCAGCCATGTCGGCATGACATTTAATGCCCTCCTTGCGCTTGGCCCCGTGATGGCTGCTAGCAGCTATATTTATTATTATTATTCTTCTTCTGCCATTGAAGTCTATGACAGCCCATAGAACCGTAAGCGGGAAAATGAAAAAAAGTTGGCACACTCATAAAGGAGAGTCTAATCATTGACCATAGCAAAATTGAAGTCTCTAACTCAATCTCTCTACCGCCACCAACTGTCCAAAGTTGCACTCACGTTTACGTAAATAACTTTTGAACCGTATGTCCTAGAAACAAAATTCTTTTGTCCACTGATTCCTTGGCTCAAGACGATTCGATTGCACCCTATGACGTCATTTTCCGTCATGAAAATTTTCCCGCCATTTTGAATTTTATGAAAAACCTACTTTGTCGAACTCCTCCTAGGCCGTTCGTCCGATGTTCACGAAAATTGAACCACATCATCTCCTGACAATGTGGACAAAACGATATATAAACAAAGTTGATTCGTCAAACCGTTTACGAATAACTTGTGAAAGAATCTGAGGTAAAAGTCGCAAAATGAAATTGAGGCTTTATCTCCCCAATGCATTAGCCTTTTCTGACCAAACTAGGTGTGTGTTATGTCAATCATGGTTTGAGGCTACCTGCAGAGTTTTGGCGCTGTGCCCCCTAGTGGTCAGGAGTTATCAAAAACTGACTTTTTTGCTTATAACTTCTGAACCCTTTGGCCAAAAATCATGAAACTGGTCTCTTTAGATCCAGTGGGTCATGCCGAGTCCTATGATACCAAATATTCCCATATCGGCCATTTTGAGCGTCTGCCATTTCGATTTTTCTTATAAGATGCTATGTTTAACAAACACATGACTTTAGTGCTCTGTCAGCAATGGTTTACCCAATTGAAAGCAAACTTTGCATGTGTCAATGTCACCACACTCTCAATGTACCACACACTACAATTTGGTTACAGCGCTGCCTGTTGGTTGAATGCGATAAACCATTAAATCGAATTGCTAAAGACCGTATTGTTGGTGTTTTCAGCCATTGTTGGTTTTTCAGCCATTTAGACTTAAGCCATATTGAAATGTCTTTAGATTTTTACTGCCGTTGGTCTGATGATGCCAGTCATGTCGGCATGACATTTAATGCCCTCCTTGCGCTTGGCCCCGTGATGGCTGCTAGCAGCTATATTTATTAGGGGCCAAGCACCGAAGGTGCGGAGGCACCTATTGTTTTTGTTCCGGTTCTTATTATTATTAGGGGCCAAGCACCGAAGGTGCGGAGGCACCTATTGTTTTTGTTCCGGTTCTTATTATTATTATTATTATTATTCTTCTTCTGCCATTGAAGTCTATGACAGCCCATAGAACCGTAAGCGGGAAAATGAAAAAAAGTTGGCACACTGATAAAGGAGAGTCCAATCATTGACCATAGCAAAATTGAAGTCTCTAACTCAATCTCTCTAGCGCCACCAACTGTCCAAAGTTGCACTCACGTTTACGTAAATAACTTTTGAACCGTATGTCCTAGAAACAAAATTCTTTTGTCCACTGATTCCTTGGCTCAAGACGATTCGATTGCACCCTATGACGTCATTTTCCGTCATGAAGATTTTCCCGCCATTTTGAATTTTATGAAAAACCTACTTTGTCGAACTCCTCCTAGGCCGTTCGTCCGATGTTCACGAAAATTGAACCACATCATCTCCCGACAATGTGGACAAAACGATATATAAAGAAAGTTGATTCGTCAAACCGTTTACGAATAACTCGCGAAAGAATCTGAGGTAAAAGTCGCCAAAATGAAATTGAGGCTTTATCTCCCCAATGCATTAGCCTTTTCTGACCAAACTAGGTGTGTGTTATGTCAATCATGGTTTGAGGCTACCTGCAGAGTTTTGGCGCTGTGCCCCCTAGTGGTCAGGAGTTATCAAAAACTGACTTTTTTGCTTATAACTTCTGAACCCTTTGGCCAAAAATCATGAAACTGGTCTCTTTAGATCCAGTGGGTCATGCCGAGTCCTGTGATAGCAAATATTCCCAATCGGGCATTTTGAGCGTCTGCCATTTCGATTTTTCTTATAAGATGCTATGTTTAACAAACACATGACTTTAGTGCTCTGTCAGCCATGGTTTACCCAATTTACCCAATGTACCACATGAATTGACACTACAATTTGGTTACAGCGCTGCCTGTTGGTCGAACGTGATAAACCATTAAATCGAACTACTAAAGACCGTATTGTTGATTTTTCAGCCATTTAGACTTAAGTCATATTGAAATGTCTTTAGATTCTTACTGCCGTTGGTCTGATGATGCCAGCCATGTCGGCATGACATTTAATGCCCTCCTTGCGCTTGGCCCCGTGATGGCTGCTAGCAGCTATATTTAGGGGCCAAGCACCGAAGGTGCGGAGGCACCTATTGTTTTTGTTCCGGTTCTTATTATTATTATTATTATTATTCTTCTTCTGCCATTGAAGTCTATGACAGCCCATAGAACCGTAAGCGGGAAAATGAAAAAAAGTTGGCACACTGATAAAGGAGAGTCCAATCATTGACCATAGCAAAATTGAAGTCTCTAACTCAATCTCTCTAGCGCCACCAACTGTCCAAAGTTGCACTCACGTTTACGTAAATAACTTTTGAACCGTATGTCCTAGAAACAAAATTCTTTTGTCCACTGATTCCTTGGCTCAAGACGATTCGATTGCACCCTATGACGTCATTTTCCGTCATGAAGATTTTCCCGCCATTTTGAATTTTATGAAAAACCTACTTTGTCGAACTCCTCCTAGGCCGTTCGTCCGATGTTCACGAAAATTGAACCACATCATCTCCCGACAATGTGGACAAAACGATATATAAAGAAAGTTGATTCGTCAAACCGTTTACGAATAACTCGCGAAAGAATCTGAGGTAAAAGTCGCCAAAATGAAATTGAGGCTTTATCTCCCCAATGCATTAGCCTTTTCTGACCAAACTAGGTGTGTGTTATGTCAATCATGGTTTGAGGCTACCTGCAGAGTTTTGGCGCTACCTGCAGAGTTTTGGCGCTGTGCCCCCTAGTGGTCAGGAGTTATCAAAAACTGACTTTTTTGCTTATAACTTCTGAACCCTTTGGCCAAAAATCATGAAACTGGTCTCTTTAGATCCAGTGGGTCATGCCGAGTCCTGTGATAGCAAATATTCCCATATCGGGCATTTTGAGCGTCTGCCATTTCGATTTTTCTTATAAGATGCTATGTTTAACAAACACATGACTTTAGTGCTCTGTCAGCCATGGTTTACCCAATTTACCCAATGTACCACATGAATTGACACTACAATTTGGTTACAGCGCTGCCTGTTGGTCGAACGTGATAAACCATTAAATCGAACTACTAAAGACCGTATTGTTGATTTTTCAGCCATTTAGACTTAAGTCATATTGAAATGTCTTTAGATTCTTACTGCCGTTGGTCTGATGATGCCAGCCATGTCGGCATGACATTTAATGCCCTCCTTGCGCTTGGCCCCGTGATGGCTGCTAGCAGCTATATTTAGGGCCAAGCACCGAAGGTGCGGAGGCACCTATTGTTTTTGTTCCGGTTCTTATTATTATTATTAGGGGCCAAGCACCGAAGGTGCGGAGGCACCTATTGTTTTTGTTCCGGTTCTTATTATTAGGGGCCAAGCACCGAAGGTGCGGAGGCACCTATTGTTTTTGTTCCGGTTCTTATTATTATTATTATTATTATTCTTCTTCTGCCATTGAAGTCTATGACAGCCCATAGAACCGTAAGCGGGAAAATGAAAAAAAGTTGGCACACTCATAAAGGAGAGTCTAATCATTGACCATAGCAAAATTGAAGTCTCTAACTCAATCTCTCTACCGCCACCAACTGTCCAAAGTTGCACTCACGTTTACGTAAATAACTTTTGAACCGTATGTCCTAGAAACAAAATTCTTTTGTCCACTGATTCCTTGGCTCAAGACGATTCGATTGCACCCTATGACGTCATTTTCCGTCATGAAAATTTTCCCGCCATTTTGAATTTTATGAAAAACCTACTTTGTCGAACTCCTCCTAGGCCGTTCGTCCGATGTTCACGAAAATTGAACCACATCATCTCCTGACAATGTTGACAAAACGATATATAAACAAAGTTGATTCGTCAAACCGTTTACGAATAACTCGTGAAAGAATCTGAGGTAAAAGTCGCCAAAATGAAATTGAGGCTTTATCTCCCCAATGCATTAGCCTTTTCTGACCAAACTAGGTGTGTGTTATGTCAATCATGGTTTGAGGCTACCTGCAGAGTTTTGGCGCTCTGCCCCCTAGTGGTCAGGAGATATTAAAAAACTGACTTTTTTGCTTATAACTCCTGAACCCTTTGGCCAAAAATCATGAAACTGGTCTCTTTAGATCCAGTGGGTCATGCCGAGTCCTGTGATACCAAATTTTCCCATATCGGCCATTTTGAGCGTCTGCCATTTCGATTTTTCTTATAAGATTCTATGTTTAACAAACACATGACTTTAGTGCTCTGTCAGCAACGGTTTACTATTGAACAATTGAAAGCAAACTTTGCATGTGTCAATGTCACCACACTCTCAATGTACCACATGAATTGACACTACAATGTGGTTACAGCGCTGCCTGTTGGTTGAATGTGATAAACCATTAAATCGAATTACTAAAGACCCTATTGTTGATTTTTCAGCCATTTAGACTTAAGTCATATTGAAATGTCTTTAGATTCTTACTGCTGTTGGTCTGATGATGCCAGCCATGTCGGCATGACATTTAATGCCCTCCTTGCGCTTGGCCCCGTGATGGCTGCTAGTTATTATTCTTTTTCTTCTGCCATTGAAGTCTATGACAGCCCATAGAACCGTAAGCGGGAAAATGAAAAAAAGTTGGCACACTCATAAAGGACAGTCCAATCATTGACCATAGCAAAATTGAAGTCTCTAACTCAATCTCTCTTGCGCCACCAACTGTCCAAAGTTGCACTCACGTTTACGTAAATAACTTTTGAACCGTATGTCCTAGAAACAAAATTCTTTTGTCCACTGATTCCTTGGCTCAAGACGATTCGATTGCACCCTATGACGTCATTTTCCGTCATGAAAATTTTCCCGCCATTTTGAATTTTTTGAAAAACCTACTTTTTCGAACTCCTCCTAGGCCGTTGGTCCGATTTTCACGAAAATTGAACCACATCATCTCCAGACAATGTGGACAAAACGATATATAAAGAAAGTCGATTCGTCAAACCGTTTACGAATAACTCGCGAAAGAATCTGAGGTAAAAGTCGCCAAAATGAAATTGAGGCTTTATCTCCGCAATGCATTAACCTTTTCTGACCAAACTAGGTGTGTGTTATGTCAATCATGGTCTGAGGCAACCTGCAGAGTTTTGGCGCTGTGCCCCCTAGTGGTCAGGAGATATGAAAAAGTTAAATATTTGCTTATAACTTCTGAACGCTTTGGCCAAAAATAATAAAACTGGTCTCTTTAGATTCAGTGCATCATGCCGAGTCGTGCGATACCAAATTTTCCCATATCGGCCATTTTGAGCGTCGGCCATTTTGAATATTGTCATAAATTGCTATATTTAACAAAGATATTGGCGTATTGTTACGACAAAGATACCTCAATATGTGTCTTCGGCACCTATCCTTTATACGACTCAAAAAGTTTCGAGGCAGGACCCCCTTGTGGTCAAAAATTATAACCAAATTTACAAATATGCTAATAACTTTTGAGTGCGTTAACCTATGGTAAAACACATTATCTTTATACGTTCCTTGGGTCAAACCGAGAACACCGATACCAAATTTGTCATAGTCGGCCAAACTTCTTGTCCACCATGTTGTTTTTCTTTAAAAACCTACTTTTTCGAACTCCTCCCAGACCATTTGTCCAATTTTCACCAAAATTAAACCACATCATCTCCAGACCATCGTGACAAAAAGATATCCAAAGAAAGTTGATATGTCAAACCGTTTACGAATAACTCGCGAAAGAATCCGACGTAATGGTCGCAAAAATTAAATTGAGGCTTTATCTCCGCAACGCATTAGCGTTTTCTGAGGACCAAACTAGGTGTGTGTTATGTCAATCATGGTCTGAGGCCACCTGCAGAGTTTTGGCGCTCTGCCCCCTAGTGGTCAGGAGATATTAAAAAAATGACATTTTTGATTATAACTCCTGAACGCTTTGTCTAAAAATCATGAAACTGCTGTCTTTAGATCCAGTGGGTCATGCCGAGTCCTGTGATACCAATTTTTTCCATATCGGCCATTTTGAGCGTCTGCCATTTCGATTTTTCTTATAAGATGCTATGTTTAACAAACACATGACTTTAGTGCTCTGTCAGCAATGGTTTACCCAATTGAAAGCAAACTTTGCATGTGTCAATGTCACCACACTCTCAATGTACCACATGAATTGACACTACAATTTGGTTACAGCGCTGCCTGTTGGTTGAATGTGATAAACCATTAAATCGAATTACTAAAGACCGTATTGTTGATTTTTCAGCCATTTAGACTTAAGTCATATTGAAATGTCTTTAGATTCTTACTGCTGTTGGTCTGATGATGCCAGCCATGTCGGCATGACATTTAATGCCCTCCTTGCGCTTGGCCCCGTGATGGCTGCTAGCAGCTATATTTATTATTATTATTATTCTTCTTCTGCCATTGAAGTCTATGACAGCCCATAGAACCGTAAGCGGGAAAATGAAAAAAAGTTGGCACACTGATAAAGGAGAGTCCAATCATTGACCATAGCAAAATTGAAGTCTCTAACTCAATCTCTCTAGCGCCACCAACTGTCCAAAGTTGCACTCACGTTTACGTAAATAACTTTTGAACCGTATGTCCTAGAAACAAAATTCTTTTGTCCACTGATTCCTTGGCTCAAGACGATTCGATTGCACCCTATGACGTCATTTTCCGTCATGAAGATTTTCCCGCCATTTTGAATTTTATGAAAAACCTACTTTGTCGAACTCCTCCTAGGCCGTTCGTCCGATGTTCACGAAAATTGAACCACATCATCTCCCGACAATGTGGACAAAACGATATATAAAGAAAGTTGATTCGTCAAACCGTTTACGAATAACTCGCGAAAGAATCTGAGGTAAAAGTCGCCAAAATGAAATTGAGGCTTTATCTCCCCAATGCATTAGCCTTTTCTGACCAAACTAGGTGTGTGTTATGTCAATCATGGTTTGAGGCTACCTGCAGAGTTTTGGCGCTGTGCCCCCTAGTGGTCAGGAGTTATCAAAAACTGACTTTTTTGCTTATAACTTCTGAACCCTTTGGCCAAAAATCATGAAACTGGTCTCTTTAGATCCAGTGGGTCATGCCGAGTCCTGTGATAGCAAATATTCCCATATCGGGCATTTTGAGCGTCTGCCATTTCGATTTTTCTTATAAGATGCTATGTTTAACAAACACATGACTTTAGTGCTCTGTCAGCCATGGTTTACCCAATTTACCCAATGTACCACATGAATTGACACTACAATTTGGTTACAGCGCTGCCTGTTGGTCGAACGTGATAAACCATTAAATCGAACTACTAAAGACCGTATTGTTGATTTTTCAGCCATTTAGACTTAAGTCATATTGAAATGTCTTTAGATTCTTACTGCCGTTGGTCTGATGATGCCAGCCATGTCGGCATGACATTTAATGCCCTCCTTGCGCTTGGCCCCGTGATGGCTGCTAGCAGCTATATTTATTATTATTATTCTTCTTCTGCCATTGAAGTCTATGACAGCCCATAGAACCGTAAGCGGGAAAATGAAAAAAAGTTGGCACACTGATAAAGGAGAGTCCAATCATTGACCATAGCAAAATTGAAGTCTCTAACTCAATCTCTCTAGCGCCACCAACTGTCCAAAGTTGCACTCACGTTTACGTAAATAACTTTTGAACCGTATGTCCTAGAAACAAAATTCTTTTGTCCACTGATTCCTTGGCTCAAGACGATTCGATTGCACCCTATGACGTCATTTTCCGTCATGAAGATTTTCCCGCCATTTTGAATTTTATGAAAAACCTACTTTGTCGAACTCCTCCTAGGCCGTTCGTCCGATGTTCACGAAAATTGAACCACATCATCTCCCGACAATGTGGACAAAACGATATATAAAGAAAGTTGATTCGTCAAACCGTTTACGAATAACTCGCGAAAGAATCTGAGGTAAAAGTCGCCAAAATGAAATTGAGGCTTTATCTCCCCAATGCATTAGCCTTTTCTGACCAAACTAGGTGTGTGTTATGTCAATCATGGTTTGAGGCTACCTGCAGAGTTTTGGCGCTGTGCCCCCTAGTGGTCAGGAGTTATCAAAAAATGACTTTTTTGCTTATAACTTCTGAACCCTTTGGCCAAAAATCATGAAACTGGTCTCTTTAGATCCAGTGGGTCATGCCGAGTCCTGTGATAGCAAATATTCCCATATCGGGCATTTTGAGCGTCTGCCATTTCGATTTTTCTTATAAGATGCTATGTTTAACAAACACATGACTTTAGTGCTCTGTCAGCCATGGTTTACCCAATTTACCCAATGTACCACATGAATTGACACTACAATTTGGTTACAGCGCTGCCTGTTGGTCGAACGTGATAAACCATTAAATCGAACTACTAAAGACCGTATTGTTGATTTTTCAGCCATTTAGACTTAAGTCATATTGAAATGTCTTTAGATTCTTACTGCCGTTGGTCTGATGATGCCAGCCATGTCGGCATGACATTTAATGCCCTCCTTGCGCTTGGCCCCGTGATGGCTGCTAGCAGCTATATTTAGGGGCCAAGCACCGAAGGTGCGGAGGCACCTATTGTTTTTGTTCCGGTTCTTATTATTAGGGGCCAAGCACCGAAGGTGCGGAGGCACCTATTGTTTTTGTTCCGGTTCTTATTATTATTATTATTATTATTCTTCTTCTGCCATTGAAGTCTATGACAGCCCATAGAACCGTAAGCGGGAAAATGAAAAAAAGTTGGCACACTCATAAAGGACAGTCCAATCATTGACCATAGCAAAATTGAAGTCTCTAACTCAATCTCTAAAGCGCCACCAACTGTCCAAAGTTGCACTCACGTTTATGTAAATAACTTTTGAACCGTATGTCCTAGAAACAAAATTCTTTTGTCCACTGATTCCTTGGCTCAAGACGATTCAATTGCACCCTATGACGTCATTTTCCGTCATGAAAATTTTCCCGCCATTTTGAATTTTATGAAAAACCTACTTTTTCGAACTCCTCCTAGGCCGTTCGTCCGATTTTCACGAAAATTGAACCACATCATCTCCAGACAATGTGGACAAAACGATATATAAAGGAAGTTGGTTCGTCAAACCATTTACGAATAACTCACAAAAGAATCTGAGGTAATAGTCGCTAAAATGAAATTGAGGCTTTATCTCCGTAATGCATTTGCCTTTTCTGACCAAACTAGGTGTGTGTTATGTCAATTATGGTCTGAGGCTACCTGCAGAGTTTTGGCGCTCTGCCCCCTACTGGTCAGGAGATATGAAAAACTGTCATTTTTGATTATAACTCCTGAACGCTTTGTCCAAAAATCATGAAACTGGTCTCTTTAGATCCAGTGGGTCATGCCGAGTCCTGTGATACCAAATATTCCCATATCGGCCATTTTGAGCGTCTGCCATTTCGATTTTTCTTATAAGATGCTATGTTTAACAAACACATGACTTTAGTGGTCTGTCAGCAATGGTTTACCCAATTGAAAGCAAACTTTGCATGTGTCAATGTCACCACACTCTCAATGTACCACATGAATTGACACTACAATTTGGTTACAGCGCTGCCTGTTGGTTGAATGTGATAAACCATTAAATCGAAATACTAAAGACCGTATTGTTGATTTTTCAGCCATTTAGACTTAAGTCATATTGAAATCTCTTTAGATTCTTACTGCCGTTGGTCTGATGATGCCAGCCATGTCGGCATGACATTTAATGCCCTCCTTGCGCTTGGCCCCGTGATGGCTGCTAGCAGCTATATTTATTAGGGGCCAAGCACCGAAGGTGCGGAGGCACCTATTGTTTTTGTTCCGGTTCTTATTATTATTATTATTATTATTCTTCTTCTGCCATTGAAGTCTATGACAGCCCATAGAACCGTAAGCGGGAAAATGAAAAAAAGTTGGCACACTGATAAAGGAGAGTCCAATCATTGACCATAGCAAAATTGAAGTCTCTAACTCAATCTCTCTAGCGCCACCAACTGTCCAAAGTTGCACTCACGTTTACGTAAATAACTTTTGAACCGTATGTCCTAGAAACAAAATTCTTTTGTCCACTGATTCCTTGGCTCAAGACGATTCGATTGCACCCTATGACGTCATTTTCCGTCATGAAGATTTTCCCGCCATTTTGAATTTTATGAAAAACCTACTTTGTCGAACTCCTCCTAGGCCGTTCGTCCGATGTTCACGAAAATTGAACCACATCATCTCCCGACAATGTGGACAAAACGATATATAAAGAAAGTTGATTCGTCAAACCGTTTACGAATAACTCGCGAAAGAATCTGAGGTAAAAGTCGCCAAAATGAAATTGAGGCTTTATCTCCCCAATGCATTAGCCTTTTCTGACCAAACTAGGTGTGTGTTATGTCAATCATGGTTTGAGGCTACCTGCAGAGTTTTGGCGCTGTGCCCCCTAGTGGTCAGGAGTTATCAAAAACTGACTTTTTTGCTTATAACTTCTGAACCCTTTGGCCAAAAATCATGAAACTGGTCTCTTTAGATCCAGTGGGTCATGCCGAGTCCTGTGATAGCAAATATTCCCATATCGGGCATTTTGAGCGTCTGCCATTTCGATTTTTCTTATAAGATGCTATGTTTAACAAACACATGACTTTAGTGCTCTGTCAGCCATGGTTTACCCAATTTACCCAATGTACCACATGAATTGACACTACAATTTGGTTACAGCGCTGCCTGTTGGTCGAACGTGATAAACCATTAAATCGAACTACTAAAGACCGTATTGTTGATTTTTCAGCCATTTAGACTTAAGTCATATTGAAATGTCTTTAGATTCTTACTGCCGTTGGTCTGATGATGCCAGCCATGTCGGCATGACATTTAATGCCCTCCTTGCGCTTGGCCCCGTGATGGCTGCTAGCAGCTATATTTAGGGGCCAAGCACCGAAGGTGCGGAGGCACCTATTGTTTTTGTTCCGGTTCTTATTATTAGGGGCCAAGCACCGAAGGTGCGGAGGCACCTATTGTTTTTGTTCCGGTTCTTATTATTATTATTATTATTATTCTTCTTCTGCCATTGAAGTCTATGACAGCCCATAGAACCGTAAGCGGGAAAATGAAAAAAAGTTGGCACACTCATAAAGGACAGTCCAATCATTGACCATAGCAAAATTGAAGTCTCTAACTCAATCTCTAAAGCGCCACCAACTGTCCAAAGTTGCACTCACGTTTATGTAAATAACTTTTGAACCGTATGTCCTAGAAACAAAATTCTTTTGTCCACTGATTCCTTGGCTCAAGACGATTCAATTGCACCCTATGACGTCATTTTCCGTCATGAAAATTTTCCCGCCATTTTGAATTTTATGAAAAACCTACTTTTTCGAACTCCTCCTAGGCCGTTCGTCCGATTTTCACGAAAATTGAACCACATCATCTCCAGACAATGTGGACAAAACGATATATAAAGGAAGTTGGTTCGTCAAACCATTTACGAATAACTCACAAAAGAATCTGAGGTAATAGTCGCTAAAATGAAATTGAGGCTTTATCTCCGTAATGCATTTGCCTTTTCTGACCAAACTAGGTGTGTGTTATGTCAATTATGGTCTGAGGCTACCTGCAGAGTTTTGGCGCTCTGCCCCCTACTGGTCAGGAGATATGAAAAACTGTCATTTTTGATTATAACTCCTGAACGCTTTGTCCAAAAATCATGAAACTGGTCTCTTTAGATCCAGTGGGTCATGCCGAGTCCTGTGATACCAAATATTCCCATATCGGCCATTTTGAGCGTCTGCCATTTCGATTTTTCTTATAAGATGCTATGTTTAACAAACACATGACTTTAGTGGTCTGTCAGCAATGGTTTACCCAATTGAAAGCAAACTTTGCATGTGTCAATGTCACCACACTCTCAATGTACCACATGAATTGACACTACAATTTGGTTACAGCGCTGCCTGTTGGTTGAATGTGATAAACCATTAAATCGAAATACTAAAGACCGTATTGTTGATTTTTCAGCCATTTAGACTTAAGTCATATTGAAATCTCTTTAGATTCTTACTGCCGTTGGTCTGATGATGCCAGCCATGTCGGCATGACATTTAATGCCCTCCTTGCGCTTGGCCCCGTGATGGCTGCTAGCAGCTATATTTATTCTTTTTCTTGTGCCATGGGAGTCTATGGCAGCCCATAGAACCGTAAACGGGAAAATGAAAAAAAGTTGGCACACTCATAAAGGACAGTCCAATCATTGACCATAGCAAAATTGAAGTCTCTAACTCAATCTCTATAGCGCCACCAACTGTCCAAAGTTGCACTCACGTTTACGTAAATAACTTTTGAACCGTATGTCCTAGAAACAAAATTCTTTTGTCAACTGATTCCTTGGCTCAAGACGATTCGATTGCACCCTATGACGTCATTTTCCGTCATGAATATTTTCCCGCCATTTTGAATTTTATGAAAAACCTACTTTTTCGAACTCCTCCTAGGCCGTTTGTCCGATTTTCACGAAAATTGAACCACATCATCTCCAGACCATGCTGACAAAAAGTTATCCAAAGAAAGTTGAAATGTCAAACCGTTTACGAATAACTCACGAAAGAATCCGACGTAATGATCGCAAAAATGAACTTGAGGCTCTATCTCCACAACGCATTAGCGTTTTCTGACCAAACTCGGTGTGTGTTATGTCAATCATGGTCTGAGGCTACCTGCAGAGTTTTGGCGCTGTGCCCCCTAGTGGTCAGGAGATATGAAAAAGTGACATTTTTCCTTACAACTCCTGAACGCTTTGTCCAAAAATCATAAAACTGGTCTCGTTAGATTCAGTGCATCATGCCGAGTCGTGCGATACCAAATTTTCCCATATCGGCCATTTAGAGCGTCGGCCATTTTGAATATTGTCATAAATTGCTATATTTAACAAATGGATTGGCGTATCGTTACGAAACTCAATATGTGTCTTCGGCACCTAATCTTGATACGGCACAAAAAGTTTGGGGGCAGCGCCACCTTGTGGTCAAAAGTTATAACCAAATTTACAAATATGCTAATAACTTTTGATGACGTTAACCTATTGTAAAACAAATGGTCTTAATGTGTTCATTGGGTCAAGCCGAGACCATAGATACCAAATATGTTATATTCGGCCAAACCTCCGATTTGCCATGTTATTTTTCTTTAAAAACCTACTTTTTCGAACTCCTCCCAGACCGTTTGTCCAATTTTCACCAAAATTGAACCACATCATCTCCAGACCATCATGACAAAAAGTTATCCAAAGAAAGTTGATATGTCAAACCGTTTACGAATAACTCGCGAAAGAATCCGACGTAATGGTCGCAAAATTGAAATTGAGGCTTTATCTCCGCAATGCATTAGCCTTTTCTGACCAAACTAGGTGTGTGTTATGTCAATCATGGTCTGAGGCTACCTGCAGAGTTTTGGCGCTCTGCCCCCTAGTGGTCAGGAGATATTAAAAAACTGACATTTTTGATTATAACTCCTGAACGCTTTGTCTAAAAATCATGAAACTGCTGTCTTTAGATCCAGTTGGTCATGCCGAGTCCTGTGATACCACATTTTCCCATATCGGCCATTTTGAGCATCTGCCATTTCGATTTTTCTTATAAGATGCTATGTTTAACAAACACATGACTTTAGTGCTGTCAGCAATGGTTTACCCAATTGAAAGCAAACTTTGCATGTGTCAATGTCACCACACTCTCAATGTACCACACACTACAATTTGGTTACAGCGCTGCCTGTTGGTTGAATGCGATAAACCATTAAATCGAATTGCTAAAGACCGTATTGTTGGTTTTTCAGCCATTTAGACTTAAGTCATATTGAAATGTCTTTAGATTCTTACTGCCGTTGGTCTGATGATGCCAGTCATGTCGGCATGACATTTAATGCCCTCCTTGCGCTTGGCCCCGTGATGGCTGCTAGCAGCTATATTTTCATTTGCATCTTTGTTCTATTGTATTTCTCTATGCTTGTGATTTGTTTATTATTTTCTACACAGATTCACTCCCCTACAAAATCCCCCAAATCAGGGTGAATGATTAACTCTTTCCAAACAGAGCTTTTCAAGTGCCTGGAGAAATTGTTTTCATATCGCAGAAAAACACAATAATCACAATGGCACTTTTTTCCAATATCGTGCAGCTCTAATACAAACCAAATTATTGTTAGCCTATCCATTCTGCTTTATGTCATTCTGAAGACCATTATGGAGCAACACATGCAGGTTGCTCTTGAATTTTGAAGCACAATTGGTCTACACTGAGGCAGAGCATCGATTCTAATCCAAACAACATCAATCCCTCCATAGATTTCACTTCTATAGAACAAAAACGTTTGAGCCGTAAAACCTTGCTTTTAGTCCCAGAGCGCATTTGCAGCAGGCAAATAATCCATCTTTAATGTCTTAAGCAAAGGCATCAACATAACAAATTTGAGGAAACCAGATACTAAATAACCCATCTGCAAGCATTCCTGTCTTTTAGAATTATTGATTATCCTTTCACTTACTTAAATGGGACAAATCGGCTGTGGGGTAACTCATAAAACACTGTTCCTCAAGCTAGGAGAAGCAGAGTGAATATCTGAAGTGTTTTTTTAAACTCCTGCTCTGTTCTAATCTTCAACAAAGCTATAAGGCTCCGGTTCCTAAGCAACAGGCGTGCTGCAATAACGTAGGACGATCGCAGTAGTATCTGCAGTCCAGACACACAGGTGCACATTCGCACGACAGCGTCTTCTGCAAGAGCTTCCCAAGCGTTGCTGCAGTCAAAATACCTTTGTGATGCAGCAGCACATGCAAAGCAGCGATTGCTTTAGTGCCACTTGATGCTTCGCATGGAATACGTTGCATTACAGCGGAGATTTTGACTATTTTGCAGTGTGCATGTTGTATAGCATGACTTGCAACAGGATATTTTTGGCAACGCATTCGTTTGCTATCAGCAGGGTGTCCATTTTAAAATGTCAAGCTGCATATGTAAACGTCCAAAATTTTAATTTGATTCTGTTCCAAGAATTTCAGAGGGTTCTACGAAGACAGACAATATTTAGAAACAAGCATGTTGCGCATAGAGATTTGTGCTGCTTATGACAAAACAAAGCATATGCAAATTTCTCAGGCATCAATTTTCTTTTCCCCCAGCTTGTTTTGAAAAGCCATGCCTTCAGTAAAAGAGAAAGAAAAAATTTTTTTACATAAAAGCACAAATAATCTGCAGTGTTAAACAAAAAATGCCATATGGAGTGCAACTCGGATAATTAAAAAACCAAAAATATATATATATATTTGCATGATAGCAAGTCTGTGAATATGAAATTGGTATTAGTGCATGCAAACAGGGTCGTCATGAGACCACATTTTAGCAGATACAAATGTCACAAAGTTAACTCTGATATCCCTGCAAAAACTGATGTAATATAATAAATTAAAGCAATTGCATATAACCGTCAATTATTGCTCATTAAGTACACCGTTTTTCCATGTAATTACTGAAATAAACAGCCGGCCTGAATTTCAGCTCCATTTTGCACTGGGGTTTCATTCAGACCCTGATGACATTGAATTCACAATTCTGTTTACACCAGTGAACATCCGCTGAAGGTCGTTCAGATAACGCTGACAAAAAGAATTAAAGTGGTTGAACGGTCACAGCATCGCTGCGTCTGAGATAAAGTCACAAATTTGCTGATATGGCATCAGTTACAGCAGCATAAATGGCAGCTTAAAACAACAGCAATTACATTTTCGTTGTTGTCTGAAGCCGTCCCAAAGGACGCCGGTGGCTAGAAAGCACTTCGAGCTAAATGCACCAAATGTTCACAAATTCAGAAATGCTCAGAATGATATAAATCAACTTTAGCAATATTGCATCATCCACAGAATTTGTGAGTTTTCATGCTCCTCAGACACTAACATTTGTTAACATGTGGCTAAGGTATTCGTAATGGTTTTAGTGGGTTGCTAGGGCGTTTCCATGCTGTCGCTAAGGTGTTTTGACTCGTTCATAGGGCGTTTCTATGCTGTCGTCATGGTTATCTGAATGGTTCCTTCCTTATTCCCCATTATCTTGATGGTTCTTAAGATTATCTTATCACATTTTCCAGTGGTGTGAGGCGTGTTAAGACTACTTTGCTCTAAAGAGTCTCTGGTACGCACCGATCTCAAATCATAAATATCCAACATACAGTATTTACTGGGGGGGAGTCAGAGAACAAACTCGCAAGATTGTCACGTGGAACCAAACCATACCAAATCAGAAAGGCAACTTCATCCAAATCATTTTCTTTTTACCACATTTTGTGTAAAAAGCAGACCAAACACTTATCGCCATTTCTTCTTGTCCGTCGGCCATCTTGTTCGCTTAACCGAAAGTCGCGTTTGACCGCGAGAGATTGGGAATCTATGGAAGCTTGTTTCTCCCACTGAATAAAATATAAAAAAGTTTTCAGTCATGATTGTGACGTTTCTGACAAACTTTTTTCATAATTGCGAATTTATAATCACACAATTTTGAGAAAACAAGAGACGTAAGCTCTTAATTCTGACACTAGAACTCACAATTGTGAGAAAAATCTTTTGGTGTAGGTCAGGCTTAAAGACCGAGCTGTGATATTAATGAAACACTATTGGCTGTTTTAAAAAAAGGGGGAGGTCTATGTCCTAACTTCCTGTTTCAGAGGAAATGACATCATGCTGCTCGTTTCAAGGCGCTTCATTGGGCGTTTAAGTCTCTTGCATAAATGCAATGCATTCTGTCTGTTATGTGTGTGGTATGACATGCTTTAACTTTGCAGGGTATTGACATAAAATGGAGGAGGATTATGTAAATACCATGTAAATATTATAACCAAAGGGGCATGACGGGGTGAAAAAGAAGCACACAAAAAACAAATAGCTTTCTGCCTGGAGGCCTCTTGTGTTCGAGTGTGTAATTGCTTTGATAAACTGGTGATAAGCTTTATAATTGCTAAAAAGAAACACAAAATTAGACAGATTTGTGCTCTCTTACAAAACCTGTTATATCACATTAACTTTCTGTTCTCTAATAACACACATGCATAAATAAAAGATACAAGAGGACATGACAGATGGAGGCGGATTTTTAATTCCCAAAACACAACGCACTTCGAGCTGAACTGGACTTAAGAGACATTCTGTACTGTAGGTCTACACAACAATTCCTCTAGTCAGGATTAAATCACAACTATTTACTATAGTAATGAGAATGGACTGTCAACTCTACTAGCATATGGCAAAGTTTGAAATTGAATACTGTGCAGTACTTTCAGAAAACACATTTTTAAAAAGCTTGCATTATGCAAGATATCCAACATACACAACTATTATTTTTCCCTCTGCGTTGCAATAATTCAAGTCCTTTGATCAGTACTTTTTCCGTTTATGTTCATAACCGTTCAATCAAAATCTGCATGCTCCGTTCATCTTGGAAATAAAAATGGTTTTACACTTTTAAATCACAGCTAATTTACCATCTACAACAATTCTGGGTCATTCATCATCCTAGAAACGGGACGTCAGGTTGAGACGTATGTAGTGCATTTTGTTGCATACTGGGATTTGAGATATTTACATATCAGTATGCATATATACCGCTGATATAGTAGTTATAATAATAGCATGCAATTCTATTCACTCCAGACCAACTCCGGTTTTAGATAAAAGAGTTTGCATTGCACTGGGACAATGAACTAATGCCAAAAATCCCATCTCAATATTTCTCCTGTCATCAGCCATTGACTGGCATAACATGATTTATAACGGTCAATAAAACATCAAGGGTACAGCTAACATCCCACCATTAGTGCTAATGCAAACTAATAAATATGTTCCATCTGCTTTTAGATTTAAACCATTCCAGATCAGTTATCATCATGTGGGGAGATATTCTCAACACTTACGCCCCGATTATCGGTCAACAAGCTGGAAATCAATAGCACATATGGCGGTGCTTTCATATAGACATTCTGCAAGTGATACATCACAATTATGGTTTTCCATGGCAACAGCCAGCATTTACTCAGGTGTTACTGGCTTTCTAAGGACTTCTTTACAGGCCGGATGAGTCAGCATCGACCAGAGGTGACTGACACTGGTCGTTACTGGCATTTGCGATAAAAAAAGAGGGTAACTAGTGTTTGTCTGAGAGGGTGAGGTCGTTTCAGGTCTAGGAACGAAAGGAAAACAAAAAAATTGAAGCTTGGGCTTTTCAATGGCAATGCAAGTTAGAACTGACTGGAAAATGCATATTTAGTAAAAAACTAAATAATCAGTTGTTTGCTGGTCCAGAGCCAGGGCTGCTCCTTAACCCAAACACTAAGTAAAGAGGATTAGTTAGATAATACCATTAACACAGATTATTTACACCCTCAACACTACTAATATCCTGCGATAGATATTACCCCCAGAGGTTGCGTCGGATAGAATTACATCTACAATACCATCCACCCTTCATTGAAACTTCCAGTCTGGTTTTTCCATATTGAATATACAGTAATACCTCGAGATACGAGCGTCTTCTCATACGAGTATTCCAAGATACGAGCAAGCCTTCGGGACGATTTTTGCTTCTAGATACGAGTAAATATTCGAGATATTTACTCCTGCGAGTAGCTGATTTTCTCTCTATTTTATGCATTATTCTTCATAATAGCGTTGAGTTATAAGAAAGTGAGTGGTAAGGATGGTAGTGAGGAGAAGAAACGCATGATGACCATGGAAATGAAGCATGAAATTGTCGATAAATATGAGCGCGGTGCCGCGTAAGTGATCGAGCAGCAGGAGCATCAGGAGGAACTGTGGACTGAGGAGTTGATCGAGCTGCAGACGATGAACATACGCAGGTGTTGCAAGAGCTCAGCAGTGGCAAGGAGGAGGAGGAGTAAAACATTTCTTCAAGTGAAATTAAGGAAGTGATGGCTATGTGGCAGAAGGTTTCTGATTTCATTGAAAAGAAACACCCTGATAAATCATCTACTGGTCGTGCTTCGGCGCTTTTTGACGACACGTGCCTTACTCATTTTTAAAGGTAGACAGAAACAAATCTCCCTCGAAAGGTATTTCGTTAAAAGGTCTGCGCCAAGTGAAAGTGAGGGTAGTCAGAAAAAGAAAAACAATAACAGAAAAATACGTAAGCTAAGTTAATTTACGTTTACGTAAGTTACGTAGTGTTTGTGTAAGTTATGATACGGAATCAAGTCTTTGCGTACCAACCCCCCCTTCCTCCCTCCTCCGCACCTGCTGCTACTGTCTGTAAAAACTTATAATTAAAAACATATTTGATTTGATATCACACGAATCCTTATACTGTATACATGTACTGTGATTGTGTGTGTGTGTCTAAACCAGTGGTTCTCAAATAGTGGGGCGATGCCAGGGGGAGCGCGCGTGACCCTGGGGAACATGCCTTTTTTTGCCAGGGAGTAGGTTTTCTTGCACTGAACAAGAGCAGCAGATATGAAGTTCAGATAACAAACCCTTCATCCTTTGACGTGTACGATCACACCGATGTTCATGTGTGTCACGTGATAAACCGCTCAATTCACACGTGTTTTCACGCGATATCTGGCACTGATCCAGAAAAAGACGCGCTCAGAGCTTGTCATTTATCACAACAATTCAGTGTTTTCAACCACATAAGATTTCTTTTGGGTTTCAACCAGTTGAGCCAACAAGTTGGTGACTATTATGAATAAAAAAGAAAAATCTAAGTAAATATGATTTATTACACAGCGCTTTTTGTGACTGCGGTATGTCACGTGACAAGCATGACGCGTTGCCACGGAAACAATGAGGTGAAAGTTCCAAAATGGGGTTAAGGGGGGGCGCGCAAAATTTTTACCTCTTACTAGGGGGGCGTGACAGAAAATAATTGAGAAACACTGGTTGTGTTACGTTGTTACGGATCTGGAACGGATTAATTTGTTTTCTATTGTTTCTTATGGGAAAACATGATTCTAGATACGAGCAATTCGAGTTACGAGCTCGTATCTCGAGGTATTGGGGAGGTATCGAGGTATACAGGGATATTCACACCATGTTCTTTCATTTCGCCAGAGGAGAACTGGCACTCTGACTGAGCCTCGTTTCTCACCAGGTTTTTTTTCTCCATCTCCGTCAACTGATGAAGTTTGGGTTCCTCGCCACTGTCGCCTTTGGCTCGCTTAGTTGGGGGGGGGGGGTTTAAAAGACTTAATATTCAAGAACGCTGCTTTATTGATTTGACTGCACTGTATTGAATGAGAACAAAATTAAATTGAGCTGGATGATGACACTATTGCTTTCTACAAAGCTGCTTTACAGCTGAATCGACATGTTTCATAATTGATACCGTTTGCAACATCGACATTATTGAACTGACTTGAGCTGAATAATGACACTATTATCTTTCAATTTTAATTGTTCCTCATATTTAAATTTTGCATCATTGATTGTTATTGGCAGCTATTAATCAATCCGTATTGTAGAAGGACCGATATAAAAATACCTTGACTATTATCTGTGAAAATTATCCATTGATTCTTTGCAACCGTTTCATATCAATATATCATCAGCTTGCTCATAACCCAGGCTCTTTCTCGCACCCACATATCGAAAAGAAACTCCAGCACTCCTGTCAACCCAGTCGCCCCCTCGAAAGGGTGTCCGCTCATCCAGAAATTTCTCCATCTCCATCCCTCAGTTACAGAAAATCTCACCGGCTCACTGACTCACCAGTTACAACCACATCTAAGACTCACAACTATCTCATCTCATGTGAAACCACTATTTCTAACACAATAAACTAATCATCTCCACAATGTTCTGGGGAAACGTGATGAGTTTACCTGAGAAATATTGTTGTAGCTCCTTCTAGCCGGACATGTGCTGTGAAACCTATAACTCTACGATAACTAAATAAAACGGCTTGAGAGAGTCTTGAAATACCTTGCAATTCTAGAAGTGCTGTGACTCTATAGCAGCAAAGGGGCTCGATTTGCATTTAAATAACCTGTGACTAAAGCTCATCTAATCTGAACTATCGCCCTGACCGTTGATATGAGAGTCAAGAGGTCGGATCTGTTGTTAAAATTGCGAGTCAGAGCCAATAAATCATCAAACATAACTTGGTTTATAAACCTAAAAGCTCACTTTATACGACAATTGCAGAAAAGCTTCTCATTATGAAACAATCACATCGGATTAATGTCAATATTAACACAAAACGGCACATCTTTTCTCCGCAAACAATCCAACTAAACATTATCTGTAGTCCAAGACTCAAACAGTAGAGAGTGGCGCTTGCAACACCAAGGTCATGGGTTCGAATCCCAGGAAAACTAAGAGCTGATTAGAATGTCAATGTGTTTCTTGAATGCCATGAAAGTCGCTTTGGATAAAAGTGTAAATGTTTCAAAGCTAAACAAAGATATTGTACATATCAATGTATCATTAAACTACAAAAAGAGATCTTTTATTCCATATTTAGAGATTAGAGAGAGATTAGATTAGAGAATTCATCTTGGTGGTCCATGGCTATCAAATGCACCCTTTATTAAACATAATGAAGATTAATGATTTGTGATGCCTGTAATAGATGTGCGTTTCCCAGTTTGCTTGCACCATCAGCTTTTGTGTTTAAAACCCATTTATATAATATAACCAATAGGTCAGATCTGTTGTACAGACTGTCAGAGTCGATGTCTTTGACATAATCAAATGGAAAAACTCGCTTCACCCAAATGAACGACTGATGCACAAACAGTGGATGAGAGGAACCTCGGGAAGCATTTTTTCCAGAAGAGCTTCTGATAATAAAATAATCAAATCTGCATCAAAAATCACATCTGACTGGCGTGTCAATATTAATACAGAGAGCCACAAATCTTTGCCTCACGATTTAATCTGCATCCTCAAGCTCATGGTTATGCAAGATCTCAGCTCTTCATCCAAAGTGTAAACATCAGCTGTATTATTAATGCATCAAATCAAGCACATTATGTCACAACTCTAGGAATGCCATGTTAAAATATTGCACATTAAGTCCTAATTAGGGATGCACACTCAATAGTTTTCATGCACCATCATGATTTTACACTGACAGACAATGCAATGCTTCATTGTGGCATCAATTGATCTGGCCTCGCGCTTACCTTCAATAGAGATCACATGCTCGCGGATCTGGTTCTGGAGGGCCAGGTCATCGATGCGCTCGATCAGGTCGTATATTGCATAAATGTTCGGGTGGACGGACTCGAACCGATGGATCTCGCCTCTGATGGCTGCCGAGTTGGACAAAGCGAACTGTGAGCCCGACGCGCCGGACTGCGCTGCAGGGCCCGATACGGTTCCCGAGCCAAACTGACCCGCCCCGGAGCTCCCGGACGATCCGGATCCGAACTGGGGAGGGATCGGCTGGGGAACGGGCACCGGTGTGGGTACCGTCCCCGGGGTGGGCATGGCGGGCTGGGACTGCTGAGAGATCCCGGACACTGACACCGAAACCGGGACGCTCGATTGGTAATTCATCGTTGTGGATTTTGGAACCGCTCTCGGGAAGAATAGAACTGGAGTGAGTTGGAGAGCGCGCGCGCGACGAACCCGCACTGCAAGAAACAAGGATAACAACTAAACGTGACGCATCAATGGCTTTTCAACAAATCCGCGCGCCTTGCTCACAACACCAAAACTTCAATCAGCATCATTGTTCCCGGCGACGATCTCGCTCTGTAGCGCGTGTCCTGTCCTTTATTTGACAATGAACGTCTTTCTGATGGACACACCTTTGTTTTGGGCGATCTTCTGGACCGAGTCTGTTTTGCTTCCCAGCCCGAAGCGAACACAATGAGGCCGGTTATCGCAATGCGCCCGAGTCCATTGACTGACTGAATGCGACGGTTCTACTCTAAAGTCATAAACACGTTTGAATCCTCTTTTGGTCCAAGAAGTCCCTCCCCGGTACCCCACCTCCATCCAATAGATGTGGAAAGTCCGATTCTTTTAGAGAATCGGTTCAGTCAGTGAATCAGTTCGAAGAGTCGAATGACCAATTCTTTTGAGTTGCTCAGAATGTTTCCAAAATCATACTACGCGCGGTGTTTTCATTCATTTGTACAGTAAAATAGTTGTTTATACAATTAAGGTTCAAATAAAGCTTTCTGTTGGTCATTTCAGAGGATATTGCAATTATCAATTCACAAAGCAACGGCATTTAATCAGTATAAACGTGCGGTGATAATTAAAAATAGACGTGTAGTCCATTTAATTAGATTTAATTAGTCTAGACGCCATAATATTTCATTTTATTTTCAACAAATGAAAACAAGCATGTGAGGATAGACAAAGAACCCATTTAATAGCTTAGCTACCGTTTATATCGCTAGTTAGAGGGTTGTTTATACTCCCAAAGCTGTTGTTTTGTTTATAGTTAGCACCAGTATTACAGTTTGACTCACTTTAATTGTTAAATATAGTATGGCATGTATAACTGTTCCTGTCTCCCAGTTTTACACCTGAACAAAGTCCCTTAAACACAGTGATTTCCAAACGCTTCACGAATCGAATCATTCAAAAGATCCGATTCACAAAAATGATTCGGACATCAGTACCATCCAGTGCGACGTCACACATCACGTAAGTGTTTGAAACGGGGGAGTGATATTCGATTGGATGTTTGGGTGGTGTTGGTATAAAGCGAATGATGCTTCACTAGCCTATTATGTAACCAGATATTTTTCTTGACAGTTTAATGCTTATAATTGTTCAGTCATCCACAGACACACACAGCAAGTAGATTCAGTGGCTCACCATTTCTGATCGAGGGTTACAGCCTTTGCAATATCAAAAGACCATAATTTACAGTATAGGTAGGCCTATAATACACATGACATCTCTGCTTGGCAAATGTATTGTTGGGTTTACCACAAATAAATGCGTGATGATCTGTCCACTCTAAAGCAAGGCATTCTCTAGCTTTTATTCTTTCAAGATTCAAATTAAATTACTGCGATGGTACCATGTTGTCAGATGTTTACCATTGTACTAAATTATTATATTTATTTACCATGCTATCTTCGTGATAGAATAAGGTTAGGCATGCTACATCCAGATAATATTGGTGTGGTATATGTCCAAAATTGTTTTGTTTTCTCAGGAAAATCCCAAGAATCAAATGTTTTTGTGTGATGTTTTGATACTGAAGCTTTCCACTGGCTGAGATGTTGCAGTTTAACCAGCTAATACTGTCAGAATTGATTATTTCTTCTCTGGCTTTGGGGAGATCTCTCCTCACACTGTTTTGTTGAATGGCCCCATTGAGTCACTTGTTAGGTATCATTTTGTAATGTGATTAGAATCGACTCCATCTCAGTTCCCCAAGGTTTGTGCTGTGATCTCCTTCATGATTCTTCTGCTTTTTCTGACCACTGAAGGCTTGCTCTGGACAAATGCAATCTGTACACATAATTAAATCTTTGTAAAATTGATGACTAAAAACATTTACCTAAAAAAAAAAGTTACCAAAAACTAGAAGACAATTAGACAAAATCACAATAGCGCTTTTTTATTACAAAGTTATCAGAGAAACAGCTCATTTAGATTAGTATAACTTTCTTTCCCAAAGTTTTAATGCTAAATTAGAATGAAAACTGAGGCAATATTTCTCACACAATTTGTGGAAAAGTTTCTTAAATATAGCGTATTTATTAATACTTTATATTGTCTAAGAATGCACTTGTATACTGTGTGAGTGTGTGTGTGTACAGGTTTATATTATATTTTGAGAACCAAATGTGGGTAATGAATTAATAAACTTACTAAAAACAAATCTGTGATGGGTACGGTTACTTTAAGGGAATTTAAACGTGCGTGCGTGTGTGCGTGTGTGTGTGTGTGTGTGCGTGTGTGTGTGTGTGTGTGTGGCCTGGCCTATATTATGAGGACAAAATGCAATATCCAAAATCCCTGTCCTTGAGGGGACAATTTTTCATCTCCTTGAGGAAAACAGTTTATAAATCAGACTATGTTATGCTTTTTGAAAATGTGAAAATGCAGAATGTTTTGTTTGATGGGCAGGATAGTACAGTTTGTACAGATAATACAGATACAGATAATACAGGTTATACAGTATAAAAATCACTAAGTCCATGGAAAGTCCCCATAAAACATGAAAACACAACATGTGTGTGTGTATAATTTCCTGTTTAATCTGCAATATTCACAAACATCACTGTGTATGTCTATATGCATGTAGGTTTGATAGATAGATTTGAACTTTATGAGATTTGCTGTGGGCTTTATTCATATTCATTTTATCTTATAGCCTCACTTTGATCTTGAGAGAAATCTTGCGACATTAGATTATTTCCCACTTGCAGCTAGCGAGAATAACATTCACGGAACTTTATTAATTAAGATAAATGCTGATTCAATGCGGTTGAATCTAAGAGGAGACCCGCGTCGTTCCTTTAGATAAAAACTGCTTATGGCTTTTTGCATTTTAACATCACTTACAAAACGCTGATCGTGCAAGACGTTACGCAACACTTCTGAGAGTCAAGCAATAAAGCACGCAGCATTTTTCAGCCTCATTTGAACTCAAATCAAGTTCTCAGAGAAGAATTTTGAGATTTTGACATAATATTTGAGCTTCATAAGCTCCATAGTGTTGATATTGAAATGAAGCAATTAATCAAAGGAGCTAAACTCCCTTCTGACTGTCATTAAAGGGTCACCCAGGAAATAAGTTATAGCCAGTAGCCCTTATTAATAGATATTGGGTTACTCCAGAGGGAAAGATTATGCTAATTTCCCACTGATTCTGTATTCAAATGTACCAGTTGTGAAATATATTTGAGATGAATCTCTTTAGATACAACTGAGGACAGGGATTTGAGATTTGGTGCAATCCATGATTAGAGGCATCTGTCCATCCAGAGATTGATTGGCAACTTCAATAGACTGACTCGGTTCAGTGATTCAAAGTAATGTGTCTCCATCTGTCGGTCAAATGTGGAGCTGTAACTGCGAATTATATCGCGCAGGTCTGTTATTAAAAAACTCAACCAAAGATGTACACGTCCCATACAGTTTTTGATGCTCTCATAGAAAAACCATGCACATTTATCCTGCAGTACATTAATATAACATAACATAACATAACATAACATAAGATTTTATTTTCGGTCGTCACAGATAATCACTCATAATCACTCTTAAAAATTAAAATAATACCTAATATACCCGAAAAAGCTGAAGCCTCTGCTTATTAAGCCTACCCTTTGTACATAATTATCACTCAAATGAGCATCACTTTTTCTCAGGTATTAATTAATATAAGACAAGAGAAAAAAAAACATAAAACAACAAGGTACACATTTCAGATACTATTATACATAAAATAAAAAAATTATACACATTATTATATCTTGTCCGAATTTTACTTACATTGCTGTCTTTTTCAGGTGCTGTTTTTTGACACTGCTTATGAAAATGGCCTCCATCTTTAGTTTTTCAATGAGTATATGTGTGTTTGGTATTATTTTATCTGGCTTGTATTACTTGTTTGTCAGATCCAGCAACGTAATTCAACAGTATTGCTTTTGAAATGAGTTCAGCGCTCTGTCAGTTTGTCAGGGTTCACTATATCTATTTTCAATAAGATACATACTTCCAAATCACATTTAGATGCTCCTGATAACGCAATAGAAAAGTTGAAATATTAAATCTCCAAAGTTTCTTATTTACCCTGCAAAAGAACCTAAAGGAATGTATTGCTTACTTTTATCATGGATTATGTTCTTAAGTTTTTATCTGTGTAAGACACTTCATCTATCTATCTATCTATCTATCTATCTATCTATCTATCTATCTATCTATCTATCTATCTATCTATCTATCTATCTATCTATCTATCTATCTATCTATCTATCTATCTATCTATCTATCTATCTATCTATCTATCTATCTATCTATCCATCCATCCATCCATCCATCCATCCATCCATCCATCCATCCATCTGCCCTTCTGTCCGTCCATCTATCTATCCATCCATCCATTCATCCATCCGTCCATCCATCCATCCATCCATCCATCCATCCATCCATCCATCTATTCATCCTTCTGTCCGTCCATCTATCTATCCATCCATCCATCCATCCGTCCATCCATCCGTCCATCTATCCATCCTTCTGTCCATCTATCTATCTATCTATCTATCTATCTATCTATCTATCTATCTATCTATCTATCTATCTATCTATCTATCTATCTATCTATCTATCTATCCATCCATCCATCCGTCCATCCATCCGTCCATCTATCCATCCTTCTGTCCATCTATCTATCTATCTATCTATCTATCTATCTATCTATCTATCTATCTATCTATCTATCTATCTATCTATCTATCTATCTATCTATCTATCCATCCATCCATCTTTCCTTCTGTCCATCCATCTATCCATCCATCCATCCATCCATCCATCTATTCATCCTTCTGTCCGTCCATCTATCTATCCATCCATCCATCCATCCATCCGTCCATCCATCCGTCCATCTATCCATCCTTCTGTCCATCCATCTATCTATCTATCTATCTATCTATCTATCTATCTATCTATCTATCTATCTATCTATCTATCTATCTATCTATCCGTCCATCCATCCGTCCATCTATCCATCCTTCTGTCCGTCCATCTATCTATCTATCTATCTATCTATCTATCTATCTATCTATCTATCTATCTATCTATCTATCTATCTATCTATCTATCTATCTATCTATCTATCTATCTATCTATCTATCTATCTATCTATCTATCCATCCATCCATCTTTCCTTCTGTCCATCCATCTATCCATCCATCCATCCATCTATCCATTCATCATAAATGTACAGAAAAGGCATGTATATTGTATAGCTGTTTTGTGCGCCTGACAAGAAGAACTTGACGTGACTTGATTTGAAATTGCTGGGTACTGTAACTGCGTTTCATTTGTACATATCGTTACAGTGAACTGCGACTGCACTGACCTATAACGTCTCTATAGGAAAGTAACAGCGGTTAACCACAAACATACATGTGTTACAGTGCAGCACAATACATGGTCACAGATATTTGTACTGACTGTTAAGACATTCATTTGCATCATCAGACACAAAGGTGTTTACACTATTGCGTAGTAAACATATCAGCAAATACATTTCAGCAAATATTTTACATTATCATGAATGTTCAAATTCTTGGTGTGCAGAATAAAAATCAGTGGCTCACGGGTCCTCATCACTCTCAAATGGCTTCTGTCCTGTTTGAACCGAGAAGTCCCCTAAAGCACAAGGCAGACAGATTTGCCATGAATATAATATAATATAATCCCATGAGTTTCAGCTTTTATAGAGCAAAAGACCTAAAGGCCCAAATGCTTATTAAATATTTCTAGATTTAATAATATTCAGCCACAGATCTTTCTGACAAGTTAAATAGTCTAAAGTCTAAAATGAGAAGAGAATATATTTTTTTAATACTTTGTTGTAATGATTAAGATATATTTAAAAATGGATAACAAAATAATTGGTAATGTTCAAATTAGTTTAGCATGTACAGTAGGCATTGATGTAAACAACATTATGAATAGTGTTGGTTAAGTTACTCTAAAAAGTAATTGCGTACATCAACAGTGTAATTAGATTACTGTACTAAATTACTCTTTCAAAAAGTATTGCATTATAAGTATTAGTATTATTGCTAATTACTTTCTAATCACAAATCAACCTCAACCAATACAATGACAGAAACTGCTCTTTTAATTTTTTTTATAATAAATCATATAAAATTGCATAAATTATTCTTGAACTGACCAAAGTATTTAAAGGGAGAAGGTTACAGTAAACATTTACATTTTATATTTAGACTATAATATCATATGATTGTCTATGCCATATTTAACAGAATGATCAGTCATTGAAATATAGAAAAAGGATCTTTTACTTCACTTTTTGAAGGTTAAAGTAATTTTAAAAAGTAAATTAACAGTAATTATCTCTTTATTACACCAAACACTCATTATGAATAATGTTTAAAATATTATACAAATCCTTCACTATGTTTTATTACATAAAGTATTGAAGGGGAGAGAGTTACAGTAAAAACGTACATTTTATATTTAGATTTTAATATATAATAAGACAATTGTCTACGCAGTATTTAACAGAAGAATCAGTAATTACATTTCAGAAAAATAATCTTTCACTTTACTTTTTGAAGGTTAAAGTCATTTTAAAAAGTAAATTAACAGTAATTATCTCTTTATTACACACAACACTGATTATGAATAACGTCTAAAATATTATACAAATCCTTCACGGTATATTATTACACTTAAAGTTAATAAAGAAGGCATTTTCAACTAATTGTTCCCACAGCTTGTGAGCAACTGATTTCAGATCAGCTTCACCGCTTTTCGAGCAACGGTTAGAATCAAATGGCAGGCGTTTAAACTGTTCCTAGACCAGCCGACCGTTGCCCTTCCCAGAATGCACCTCGCTGCGCAGTGACGGCAATAACAAAACAGTAGCAGCAGAAACAGCATTAACGGATCCTGCGCGAACACAACTCACATCTCATCACCACCCCTCCTAACCTACATGTCTTGAAAGATAAACTACTAATGAATTCATCCCACCTTATCCTGGATGAATTTGTGCGTTTTATGGGAATTAAAAATAAAGGCCCGTGTTTGGAGCGATGAGCTTTAGCCTGTTAGCCCGACAGCTAGCAGAAACCTCCACATCTCAGTCAAAAACAACCCAGTCATCTGGTTTAACGCGGAAAATGGACTGAACACACCTCAGGTAAGACTGTCTAATGAGGATTTAGCTGCTTAAAGTGTAGATGTTGAAGTTTAAAACCATAAACCGGATAGTTTGAGTCACTAATACGTGATTTTACCACAGCTGTAACTAGATACTGTAAACAAAACCAGGTGTAGTTTGTCGAAATTAGGGTTTGGTAGAGGTTATGTCACGTGATGTGATATTGATGAGGGTTTGGTGTTCTGATGATGGTTTAACAGATATTTGGACATACTGTCATCCTCCCTAAATACTGATCAGGGCCTTTGAATCAACAAAACAAAGACTTATAGCCTCCAAGAGTCTCATATTTGCTTGCCAACAGTTTTTCTGTAAGAAAACAAACAATTTTACCTCATGTCTGTCTATCTATCTATCTATCTATCTATCTATCTATCTATCTATCTATCTATCTATCTATCTATCTATGTTTGACTGTCTATCCAAGAGTCTCATATTTGCTTGCCAACAGAGTTTTTTTGTAAGGAAACAAACAGTTTTAGCTCAATTTTGACTTTGAGGATAAGGTTTCAACTGCTTTGCGAAGGGGAAAGCTGTCAATCAATATTGTCACATAATACGTTTTGAAAAAACAGACTAATATAAATCTTTGTTAGCAATATTTTTGACCAAAACAATATTTTATGCATTTTTAGGCTTGTTTACCCCTCATATGATGGCATTAGTTACCCATGTGGTCCATACCAACCATGTGCTATTCCTGGTAGTCTGGCCTTATTCCCTGTATCCATAATAACGGTTGTTACAATGCATCCTGTCAAAAGTTTTACACTCTTTCATGGGGAATTAGGGCATAAAGGGTCTTTTATCTTGTGTTTACCCACAGGGAATAACATGACTCAGCTTGGTCATGCTTATCTGTGTGCAGTTTTACATCTTTAACCACATTACAAAAAAACCCAGAGAGTTACACAATGCTCTTGTAATAATCTGAAAAACTTTCTTGTTTGTTGTGTGACGTCTCTGATCACTGTGATTAATCTGCGGGGTTTCCAGGTTGTTATCTTCTGAAACACTCATGTAGGGCTGCGTACAGTTGTAAAGTAGTAAAAGTTTAAGTTTGCTGTAAAGCAATTGTATTGAACTAAACATTTATTATTTTATACAAAATAGTTATTTTAGAAAATCATTCGCGAGAAAGTAAAATACATGTCTAACCAAGTTGTCCATTTCAAAACATTTTTTAGTGTTAAAGGTTTAAATAATGGTGGTTATAACTTACATGGTTATATTGACCTTTTTGTGTGGTACTTATAACCATTTAAACCTTTTATTAACCTGTTTTTCTTTTAAAATTGTATGTATTTTTATGTATTGTAATTTTAAGTTAATTAAAATGTTGTTTTCATCACATATGTAATCAACACTTTTCTGAGTTCTGATGTAGATTGACTTGAATCGTGTGCATTTTATTTCCAATCAGACAGCCATAATTGACTAGATGAACAAATCAAGCTGGAGGCAGGATCAGCGGAGAATTCAACATGAAGCTTTATGTGTTTCAAGTCAACAATGGAAGCACATTAACATTTGACACCGAACTTGCTGTCCAAACGTAAGAGATTTTAATTTTTTTAAGAAAACATTAATCAATAAATTTTTAATCCCTAATTTGTCATTACCTGCTTTATGTAAAGTCATTACTAGTGCTGTTTTATTGTTTTAACATATTGTGTGTTTGTGACAATTAACTTCTTGACAGTGTTTGTGTTAAGAACACAAACTTTACAGTTTTGACATATTTATATGGTTAGTTCACCCAAAAATTAAAAACTTGTCATTAATTATTCACCCTTGTGTTGTTGCATCTTTTTGATTAAATCCGAGAGATTTCTATTCCTCCAAAAGTTCATAAAGTGAAAACAAATCCATTTTGGTCAGCAGCCATATCACCCTGTAGCCTAAGACTGGTAGCCCACTGAAGCTAAGCAGGGTTGAGCCTGGTCAGTACCTGGATGGGAGACCTCCTGGGAAAAACTAGGTTGCTGCTGGAAGTGGTGCTCACCCTGCGGTCTGTGTGGGTCCTAATGCCCCAGTATAGTGACGGGGACACTATACTGCAACAAGCACCGTCTTTCGGATGAGACGTTAAACCGAGGTCCTGACTCTCTGTGGTCATAAAAAATCCCAGGATGTCCTTCGTAAGAGTAGGGGTTTAACCCCGGCATCCTGGCCAAATCTGCCCATTGGCCTTGGTCCATCACGGCCTCCTAATCCCCCCACATACTATAATTATCTTCATTGCTCTGTCTCCTCTCCACCAATAAGCTGGTGTGTGGTGAGCGTTCTGGCGCAATATGGCTGCCGTCGCATCATCCAGGTGGATGCTGCACATTGGTGGTGGTTGAGGAGATTCCCCCCTACTATGTAAAGCGGTTTGAGCTCTGGAAAGCGCTATATAAATGTAACATTTAAATCAGGCAGTTTAGTCCATTTTTTTCTCAAGAGACTTGATTGCTATATATATTTAGACTTAGGATTTTATTCACATCTAAATATTGATCAGGAAACATAAACAGAAGCTAAACCTTACTTGCTTGATGCATAAGAACAGGTTCTTGTTGAAGCTGAAAAGTGCTGTGTTACACGAGAATGAACCTCATTGGCTCTTGCTGAAGCTCAAACGTGATGCGTAACACAAGAGTGAATCTATATAATCTATATATAATCTGTATAAATTGAGTCCTTATTTGTTTTTACTGGAAAACTAAAAGCTTAATGTGTTGTTCTTCATGCTCTTTATAGTGTTTTGGACCTTAAACATGCCATTCAGGCCAAATATAAAATTGCAATCCAGCACCAGGTGCTGGTGGTCAATGGAGGGGAGTGTATGGTGACAGAGAGGCGTGTGTGCAGCTACAGTGCTGGAACGGTGAGTAAGAAGAAACAACTGCATTTTTGTTTTTCAGCATTTGTTTAGAGGGTAGTATTAGTTATTATATGTGTAATGTGCATGAAGTAATGTGACGTCTAGAAGCAAATTGATTTTTGTCTCTGGCTGCCTCAGGACACCAACCCGATCTTCTTGTTCAACAAAGAGATGATCCTGTGCGACCGAGCACCAACCATCCCTAAAACTACCTTCTCCGTAGAGAATGAGATGGAGCTGAAAGTTGAAGAGTCACTCATGATGCCTGCCGTCTTTCACACCGTCGCCTCCCGCACTCAACTGGCTGTGGTACAGGCCAACTTCTGTTCTGACCTCATGACCAACCCCAGTCTTCCCAATTTTATCCTAATGTTCATCTACACCATGTTTTATCAATGATGTTTATTTAAAGTTTATCCATTACTTTCTAAGCATTACTTAGAATATATTCAAATAGTCACATTAACAAAGCCATTTTGGAAATGACAGAGGCCTGGATGGAAGCGTTTGTTCCTTTTGTATGCAGATGACTCTCACAATCTTGATATTTTGCTCTTGTTTAGGAAATGTTTGAGGTTGCCAAGAAGCTTTGCTCGTTCTGTGAGCGCCTGGTCCATGACGAGCACCTTCAGCACCAGGGATGGGCGGCCATCATGGCTAACCTGGATGACTGCACCCTGTCCTATCAAAAACTCCTCTTGAAATTCGACACTGCTTACACAAGTTACCAACAGGATTTTGAAGACATCAAATTAAAACTGACCAAGTATGAGAATCTTTGGTTCCAGTGTCTTATCTTACAAAAGTTATTGTGTTAAAGCAGCAAAGCATTGTTTTTGTGTCTTTTTGTTTTTAATACTTCTGCTATACCACCTCTTAAGTTCTTAGTATCGCAGTTGTGTAAATCTACCATTCAAAATAAATTTCTAATCCTTATCAAGGCTGCATTTATTTGATCAAAAATACAATAAATACAGTAGTATTGTGAAACATTATTAACTGTTTCCTGTGTGAATATATCTTAAAATATAGTTTATTTCTGTGATTATTTAAGCTTTTTTTTATTCCAAACTTTTAAGTGCTTAGGAAACATTATTATTATCAATATTGAGAACAGCTTAATAGTTTTGTTTTCAGTATTCTTTCTGAATAGAAAGTTAATTAAACAGCATTTATTTGAGATTTGCCACATTATAAATGTCTTTACTGTCAAATTTGATCATTTTAATACATGCTTGCTGAATAATCTGACCCCATCCTTTTGAGTCACCTTGCATTTTGTGAAGAGAGATGTATGGACTAATTCTAATGTCATTTGTCAATTCGTCAGGCTTGGCACTGCTGTCTCGGTCATGGCGAAGATTCCCCTGCTAGAGTGTTTGACTCGACACAGCTACAGAGAAAGCTTGGAGAAGTCCTGCTCCCCTCGTCCAAGAACCACAGATGAAGAGGACAATAGTGAGGATGCTGAAGTAGGAGAAACATCCACCCAGTCCACTGACGGCCAGAAGACTCGAAAGACGCTTTCGCCGGTCTCTGCTTCGGGAGAAACGTCGTCCCAGGCATCCTCCTCTCCTCAGGACAGACTGAAGAGCAGCTGTAGTCTAAAAGCGGCTCTACAGGAAGAGGAGGAGTCTATGGAGAGGGGAGCCACACCTTCTTTTAATGTCACACTGTTGGATTGGATCAACGTTCAGGACAGACCGAATGATGTGGAGTCGGTAGTGAGGAAGTGCTTTGACTCGATCAACAGGGTGAGTAATGCAAGAGTCATATTGGGAGGGAATATTTTGGTCAAAGCATGAATCACTCTGTAAACTAGTGCTACCGTGAAGAAACATGCAACAACCTTTGTTGTGTTGAACACACCAGTCATTGTGATGGTATAAATGTGACCCAGTAGATATTTTGCTATACTATTTATATCACATTACATATATTTGCACAGCTGTAATTAATACTTTATTCAGCATTAAATTGATAGTGATTTATAATGTCACAGCAGATTTTAAATAAATGCTGTTGTTTACTAAAGTTCTTTAAACTTGCTGTTCATGAAAGTATCAAAACGTAAATACTTAGAAATTACTTTCCTATATTAGATCTTTTTAACAGATCTTTTTAATTCAACAGCTTAATAGTTTTGTTTTCAGTATTCTTGTATGAATAAAAAGTTCAATTATTATTAATTGAAATAATAATTTAAAAATAATAATAATTATTATTATTAATTGAAAAATAATAATAATTGAATAATAATTTATTATTAATTATTTATATCACATTACATATATTTGCACTGCTGTAATTAATACTTTATTCAGCAAGACGTCATTAAATTGATAGTGAAGACATTTATAATGTCACAACAGATTTTAAATAAGTGCTGTTATTTACTTGTTTAAGTTCTTTAAAATTACTATTCATCCTTTTCACAAATTTATTACGCAGCGCAACTGTTTTCAACAGTGGTAATACATAATAAATTATTCTTAAGCAGCACATCAGCGTATTAGAATGATTTCTGAAGGATAATTTGACACTGAAGACTGAAGCATTGCATCACAGAAATATATTACCTTTTAATATGTAATAATATTTCACAGTATTACGGATTTTATTGTATTGTTTAATTAATAAATGCTTTGTGAGCATCTTTCAGAAACATAAACAAAACGTACCAAACCCGAACTTTTGAAAAGTAGTTATGAATTATTTTACTGTCCATAATCAACTCATTTTTGTTTTCATTCTGAATGCTTCCAGCTCGATCCACGAATTATCCAACCCTTTCTGACTGAATGCCGTGAGACGATTACCAAATTGGATAATCAGAACATGAAGGCCATCAAAGGTCTTGAAGACAGATTGTATGCACTTGACCAGATGATAGCAAGCTGTAAAAAGTTGGTTAATGAACAGAAAGAACTTGCTCAGGTATGCAAATCCAATTTTTATACTCTATAAGAGCAACCTAAAGGCTACATATTTTATACATTAGCGCATTTTAATTTTTTCCTGCAGTCCACTTAGTTTTTATACCCATTTTTCACCCTCTTTTTTTTGCTACTTTTGTACTTCATGTGAATTATTATTATTATTTTTTTTTTAAACCTTAAAATAATTTACAACATGTGTTTTCTTACAAGTTGTGGGTTTACTGCCAGGTCTAGTATAGTTGGTGCTGCCCCATCCTTCAATAAGAGCCTCGGTATAAAGCTGTTTTACATAGGTTGACAAAACGATAAACATTAGCCACGTGTTACTAATGTTTGAATCTAGTACAAAGCTGGAAGCTCTCCCTCATATAATCTTTGCTTTCTACTAGGGATTTCTTGCCAATCAGAAGAGGGCTGAAAACCTGAAGGACACCTCTGTGCTGCCTGACCTGTGTCTGAGTCACGCCAACCAGCTGATGATCATGCTGACCAATCACAGGAAGCTTCTTGACATCAAGCAGAAGTGTACCACTGCCAAACAGGAGCTCGCCAACAACCTTCAAGTTCGTCTCAAGTAAGAGCAGCAATTAAACAGTTTGTTTTCAGTTTGGCAGACCGCTGAATAGTTTGTGCTTTGATTTTGGCAATTTTCAATCTATAGCGTTCAAGCTATTTTTTTTGCTTTGAAATACGAGTAAAGATTTGAGATGCGAGCAGCTTACAGATGCAGATGCTAAGACTTCGAAAAGTCGTAACAGCCCACACGTCTCACTTCTTCACTTCACGTGTTCATTGACTTCTGTAAGCATCTCCCGCGAGTCTTCCTGAGTATTATGCTGGGAGCCGCGAACGAAAGCAGGGAGATGATATGAGAATCCAGTGTGTCAGTGCTCAGTGACCACATACACACACAGGCAGAATTAGGATACAATGAATTCATGAACTGTGACAGTTACTGCTTAGAGGTACTGTATGTGTATATTTCACTATGTGAACAAAAGCGATCACAATTAATTAATGTTAACCACTTAATCACTTATAAAAGTATGCACTGTGGTGAATGATGCAGCCAAACCGAGCAACGCTGAGAGAATGTGCGAGTTAAGGGGTGATAAAGCGGTTGGAACTGCGCATAATCCGTAGGACTATGTCAGCTACTTTTAGGTCAGCTACTTTTAGGACTGTGTTATGAGAGGCTGTGTTTAGGATATTTCCAGTAAAAATGCGTGTGATGATGATGAGCGTTAGGATTTTTTCCACTCAAAAATGCAAGTGGGTGAGGGAATTTTTTTCTCGTACACCGATACAATGCTTGTACACCGATTCTACCCTCCATGCTCGTACACCGATTTGCTTGTATACCAAGTCGCTCGTAAACCGAGGTATTACTGTATACTATTTTTGTGTGTGTGTGTCTCTATAGCAATTGAAAATCATGTTTTTTCCATTGTTATTAGCACTAATAAGGGAGTTTTTTTAGAGGGCTGGAAAAGATCATTTTTATGTTTATAAAACATTATAACATTTATAACATTAAATAAATTATTTTTCTGTTATTTCCTATGGTGAAAAAGGATTTGAGATACGAGCAATTTGAGTTACGAGCTCAGTCCTGGAACGGATTATGCTCGTATCTCAAGGTATTACTGTATGACATATATCGTAACCATTTCCTTGCTGCATTGTGGTGTCTTCTCCATCAGATGGTGCTGCTACGTGATGCTTCACGCTGATCAGGATGGAGAGAAGCTGCAGGCTCTCCTGAGGCTGCTGACGGAGCTGCTGGAGCGCGTGCGGGTGGTGGAAGCGCTCAGCTCTGTGCCACAGATGTACTGTCTCGCCGTCGTAGAGGTGGTCAGACGCAAAATGTTCATAGGACACTACAGACAAGTAAGAGTCAGCTACTTTTAATTCATGTTATTTATAAGAAACCAAGGTTAAGTGCATGTTTTATTATAGAGATGGGGTTATAAAAGTGATTTAACATAGATGACCAGATACAGAGGGAATAATAGAATAATAATAATAAATAATAACATTTTCCTATATAAAAAAATAAAATTTCTTCACATTTGATTGTCATTTTCCACAAAAGTGCTAGCTGATATTTTATTTATTATTTCTTCCAGTGGGCCAATGCTCTTGTCAGAGATGGGAAAAACCTCTATGAGGCAGAAAAAGCAAAAAGGGAAACCTTTGGGAAGCTCTTCAGTAAGTCCATTTTAGGTATTTTATGTGCCTTCTTTTAGTTTGAGAACAAACACTGACATCAGAGTCCTCATTAATTGTCAGATTATTTGAGGAGATAGCTTTGAAAACAGTTTTTTTTGTTTTTTAGGGAAGTCATTCCTCAGAAATCGGTTGTTTCGAGGACTAGACTCATGGCCACCCTCTTCGTTTTGCGTGAGTCTTTGAACGTGCTTTTATCTTTCTGGATCCCTTCATGCTCTCTTAGCATTTTCTTCATTTTTGTGTTTAGACTCGAAAGCCTCGAAAGTTTGATTTTGAGCTTCCAGATATTTCCCTGAGTGACTTGCAGTATCTCAAATCCTGTTGTCCTTCCGAGGTTCAGCCTTACCTCAGGTAAACAATACTGATGTCTCTACCGTAACTTCTCACAACCATATTTATTTATAAATGCCAAATTTCCTGTGTACTTGCAGCCATTGAGTTTTCAATCATGGCTAAAAACTCTTAAATGCTGGTCTGTGTCTGTTTTCTTCATCAGGGTGCCCACATTGTGTGACTTTGAGCCTCTTAACCATCATGTTGAGGTTCTCCATCAGCTGGTTCAGGCTGCACAGAGTGTGGACGAGATGTCCCAAACTATCACAGACCTACTAAATGAACAAAAGGTGCTTTATTTTTTTATAGCTGAAGTGTTTGAAACTTTAAAGACGATATGAAATACATATTTACCATATCTTTTTTCGGTCACACTTTAGGTTAGGGTCCAATTCTGTTTACTAACTATTAAATACAACTTTTTTTCCCTCAATAAACAACTAATTACTGTATGGTAATTGCTACCTTTTGGAATTGGGTAGGATTAGAAATGCAGAATAAGGCATTACTATGTGCTTTTTAATCAACAACCAATATCCTAGTTATATGCATACTAATAAGAAACTAGTTAATAGTGAGAATTGGCCCCTAAACTACAGTGTTACCCTTTTTTCTAAATTAATTTTTTTACTCTTACTGTGATTCATCCATGCATACATTTAATTTTTTGAGCTCATCATTTTTAATCAGAATGTCATAACTCAGCCTGAAATTACTTCTTTGTGGCGATGTTTGCTGGATATCTTCAATTATTTATTCCGCTTAAACCCTTCCCTTTCTTACAATCTACTGCAACCTTGCATTCAGATCTGCTTCTATCCAGTCAAAATGCAATGATCATTCCCCCTCCACCATGTTTTTTCATTCTTGATAATCTTTTTTACTTGGATGTATGTCACAGTACGGAAGAAAAGATTGTTGCTACTTGCATTACATTGCACCTTAAAAAAAAATCATTGAACTTTTACTGTAATGTGAATTTTCATGTGATTTTCACCCCTTTGCATTGGCCTTGTAGATTTCCTGTAGCCAGAGTGCTCAAAGATCCACTGCATTGACACCCAGATCTGAAAGCACAGCTGCAGTCATTTCTACCTCCATCAAAACTTTGTCCAATCTCAGTTTAAAAGCACCGGACTGCCAAACCCTGGCGTTTCCTGGTCCGCTGGAGGACCTGTCACCCGACAGCATAGATGCCCAGACCTTTGACTTTGAAACCATTGGGCACCCCAATATGGATCCTGTATTACAGCAAGGCTCTTTGGACTTGGACTCATTGGCAGAAAGTCCAGAGTCAGACTTCATGTCAGCTGTTAATGAGTTTGTTATTGAGGAGCACTTGATGTCACCTAATCCCATCAGTGATCCAACAAGCCCAGAGATGATGGTGGAGTCTCTTTACTCCTCTGTCATCAATGCAATCGATAGCAAACGTATCCAGGACACTACTACCCTTGAGAAGGAAAATTCAAAGATCGCAGCTCTTAAGCTATCAGCAGACAGGTACCGTTCTGCTGCAGAAGAATCCCAGAACAATTTGAGGAAAGTTAAAGAAGACCTTTACCACTTTCGCGGACTTGTTCTGAAGGAGCAACGAGACTTTGGATTTGCCCTGAAAACTATGACTATTGAGGTCAGAAACTCTCTCAACAGTGTCAGATACTGTCACGAGGAGGAACAGAGAGAAACACAACAATCCAGTCTCCAGAGTTTGAAGGACGATTATGAGAAGCAGATACTTACTCTCACGGAAGAGCTAGAAGGAAATCGAAAGATTGTCCGAGACGTCCAGAGAGCAATGCTGGAATTGGAGGGGCTTGTGGAGCGCAAGGAGAAGGAAATATCACAGCTGGAGAGTGAGAGGGAATATTCTATGCAAGAACTGCAGGACCTTCACAAGCAAACTGTGCAGGACCTTGAGGAGAAGATCTTGAAGCAAAGTGAAGAACTGAAAGCTACATTGCTGTCCAAGGACGAACTTTCTGGGCAGCTGGAGCACCTGCACTTTGAGATTGAGCATGGCCAACAGAAAATCAGACAGGAGATGGAGAATGCAGAGAAGATGCATCTTCAAGAACTGGAGACGCGATTGAATCAACAACATGAAGCAGTGCTGCAATCGGTCAGGCTGGAAAAAGAAAGTGCACTTGAAAAACTTGTCAAGGAGAACCTGGTGAAGCTAAGAGATCTGATGGATTCCCATTCTGCCGAACTTAAGGAGCGTGACATACGCTCCAAAGACTTGGAGGCTCGCGTTACAGAACTTGCAGATGCCCGCTGCAAACTGGAAGTCGAGATGGCTCTTAAAGAGGCTGAAATGGACGATATGAGACTCCAGTACGAGGAGGCCAAAAGCACTCAAGAAGAGGTTTTGAAATCAGAGCTTACCACCCAAACAACCTCTTTGCAGATGCAGATCGACACTTTAAACCTGCAGCTCCAGCAGAAGAACGAAGACTACGAGGTGGGCCTGGCCGAGCTCCGAGCGCTCATGAGGTTGGAGAAGGATCACTGCATCTCTGAACTTGTTGATCGGCACGAAGAGGAGAGCACTCTGCTCCGTCACGAGTTTTCAGCACTCAAGCAGCAGTCACAGGATGCGGAGAAAGACTGCGAGGAACGAGTCCAGAAGATCCAGCGTGATCACCATGGCCAGCTTGCTGCCTTACAGAGGGAAAAGCAGGATGAGCAGAGGGCATTTGAAGAGAAAGAGCAAGAGCTACGGACTGTTATTGGAGACTTGCAGGCGGAGAACTCGCTACTGTCGGGGAGATTGGAGCAGGAGAGGGTGGAGGCCTTGGAGAGGGTGGAGAAGGAGAAAGAGGAGGCAGTCAGAGCTGCTTTACAAGAGGCCTTAAGAGACTTTCAACTCCAAAAAGAGGAGAATGAGACAAGACTGTTAGGAGAAATTGAAGTACTTGAAAATCAGCTCAAAGGCAGACAATACACTGACATGTAAGTCAATTCAGAAGCTTCCATCTTTTTCCACAAATATTCAAAGCAGATGTTCTCTAAAGATTTAATTTTAAAACATAGTTTACTAGAAAGATAGATGATAAATTATAAATGGTGCTTAATCGCTAGTAATATTGCTCATGCTTACGCTTAGGGATTTCAGCAAACCTCTGATCTTAAAGGAATAGAAAGCTCATTCCAAACCTGTTTGTTTTTCTATATTTAACAAACAAGAAGATATTTCTTCTTTACTCCTTTTTTGGACAAAAATGATTAATAATTTTTCTAGTATATCTTCTTTTCTGTTCTCTAGAAGAAAGTCAGTCATATAGGTTTGTGACAACAAAAGATTAAGTATGACAAGTTTCATTTTTTTGATAAAAAAAAATAATGTTTTATCAAAAAATCGTACTGAGAATCGAACCAGCGACCTTTGGTTAACCAGTCGGACTCTGGATGATAAAATGGGCTTTTATCGTACCCTTGCTTATCTATTAGCCTTACTTTGAAGGAGCGATCTGCAAAAATGCACTATGGAAGACGTCTCTTATGCTGCGTTTATTTGATCAAAAATACATTCATGAATATCTTGTTTTCTATTTGAATATGTTTTAACATTTAATTTATTCCTGTGATTTGCTAAGTACTTATATCTATGTTGAAAGCAGTTGTGCTGATTAATATTTTTATGGAAGCTGCGAGACTTTTTAAAAGAACAGCATTTATTTGAAATGGAAATGTTTTGTAACATTTAAAATGATCAAATCTTACCTTTGAACGGTAGTGCGTTTTGCAGAGGAAAATATACCTCACATTTAGTAAAAAAAAAATTGAATTGTGTTTTTAACCGGCTTTTGTTTTTTCTCTCTGAGTTCTTTGATTTGGTCATGAAGAACTCAATAAATCTTGCATTTCTGTACGAGAAAAGCATCTGCCGAGTACAAATGAAATGACACTGAAACAATGCCGCTCTAGTCCATTCAAACGAATCTTCTAAGTTTACTGTTAATTAAAAGCGAACACACAGGGAACATGCATTCACTTACTCTTTCTGATTTCATTCGCTCTTGTGAATAATTAGCACATCAAAAAGAGTGAACAAAAACTGCAAACCGTTTCATTAAAACATTTCTTAAGTAGAAATGAGCAAGAAATATGATAACCCTATTACATGTGCCAGTAAAATAGGGATTAATTAAAAACAGAAAACAGATTTGTGTTCAAGTCTTATAGCAATCCCAGTAAATTGGAAGTTTTTCAATATTTATTTATTCTGGCGACCAACAAGAAACACTTTAGAAAAAGTGAGTATAGTATATTTCTCTAGGCTAGTAATGAAAGGTTGTAGGCTCAAACCCTGCAACCTTTACAGCTCTAGAAATACATAAAATGTATGTGCATGTGAATGATTGAGATTGATTTGTCTGTGTACAAGATGCAAAGAAAGAAATGCTCGTTCAAACTTGCTGTGCTTCTGAATATGCATTGTCATTTCTTAAGAAGGAAGCACCAGCTAATTGACTTCTTAGTGGTAATGAATGCAAAGCCAGGTTGATCTCCTGTATGGTGGAGTTGATTCTCATGTGTGGTTCTGTGTTTCAGAGTGGCAGCTTCTATAGAGCAGACCGAGGCCGGCGCTGCATTGTCGCTAGACAGTGGCCAGTGGACCGAGGAGAGGGCATCGCTCTTGGCCAAACTAGAGATCCTGGAGCGCACAAAGAATGAGGAGATGCAAAACCTGAAGACGTCACTCATTGCTGAACAGCAGGTTAGCAATAAGAAGATTTGAGCTACTGGAATTTTGCTATTAGCTCCATTTGAATTGCTAAGTTGACTTTGACTTTGAATTAAGTTTCTGACAAACTGAAAAGTTTTCCTTGCTTTAATGACAAAAGTCATTTTTTGCAACAAAAGCCATTGTGTTGTTTTTTTTTTGGGGGGGGGGCGGGTTAGCATAGCCGTTGAGTCATCTTACATGTCTTTTTATAATTAAAAAATATATAATATGTATAGATAATGAATGATGTAATATTATCTATCAAGCTGACATAGTTAATAATGTTTCTACACACATTGCTTCATTTTTAATATCGATAATAAAACAAGACCGGGTAAGTAATTAAAATGAACAAGTAATGTTTTGCAGTGTGTGCCATTGTTTTAAGGGGGAAAGTGTGTATTTAATATAGCTTTCATTGAATTGCATTGAACTTGCATAATAGCTGTATATCTTTCAGCTATTATTAAAAAAAGAAAAACCTTGTAATTTGTTTGCAAAGAGAACTTTTAATGAAACATGTATTTTTTTCCTCTGGCACATAAACAAAAAACATCAATAGAAAATGTCGTTTTTTTTTTGTTGGGTTTAGTGACAGTCAGCAGAACAAGTAAAACAATCTGAACTGCCTGAATTATTTTGGTATTATTGATCCCTGTAGTTTTTTTTAGTTTTTTTTACCTAGTAATGTTTTGTCCTAAAAATGTGCCATTCACTCCTAGACGAACTTCAATACTGTTCTGACTCGCGAGAAACTGAAGAAAGAGCAAATCATCAGTGATCTCACAGAGAAGCTCAAAAGCGTGATGCAGCAACAAGAGAAAGATAAAGGTTGAATAACAAATTATTTGTATCGTATCATTTGGAAGAATTTCCACTTGTTTTTCTTGTCAAAGATCTGTTATCAAAACTGCACAGAATTGGTCAACGAGACCAATAAATGTTCCCATGATCTGTGTTTTGTTGTTTCCCTGAAGGCCTGATCGAAACGCTCTCAGAGGACCGAGCCTCCATCCTTCAAGAGAAGAAACAGATGGAGGAGGAACTCAACCGTCTGCGAAGCACCGTCCTCGTCTCTTCTTCCTTCTTTCCTCCCAATCCTATCCCTGTCATCATGGAGGCTCATGGCGCCTGTGGCCCCGTCCACACAGAAGCGCTGTCGCCGTCCATCCCTGACCCAGAAAGATTGGCGTCCATGGCTGCGTTCAAGGATGAGGAGAGGGTGGAGTCGGCCGTGGAGGCCAGCATGATGACAGTGCAGTAAGCATCTGTGCTGATGTCACATGTGACGTATTCATACTAAATCAAATCGAATAACTACCACACGTAACTTGAACAACACAGTGTATGTCATTAAAATGATCTAGAAGTTGGTTTGAAAATATTCATTTTATGCTAGCAGGACAATGAGTTTTTGTTGTTTTTTCTCATTCAGTAGCATTCATTACTGTAAAACAACAAACCACCCCATTGTTCAGCGTATAATAAAATGCTAAAACACTGCACAACATTATAAGCTGAATAAGCTTTAACAATACTTGCTTTCTCTTGTAGCAGCAAAGTCAAGGTTTAGCTTGAATGCAGTTTGTCACGGTTGAAAGGTTTTGGAATAATTACAAAGAAAGAACAAGTTGATTTTTGATTATTTCCAAAAATACGCACCAGCTTTATATAAAAATGAATACATTTATTTGTTCTGAAATGTCTGTAAAATGTTAGAAGTTAAGCTTTGTTGTGCCAGATGCAAGTTTTGAGTGGAATATATACATTGTAATAGATATAATAGAATATATTTGTATATACACACATACACTATTTGTCTGTCTGTGTGTGTGTGTGTGTGTGTGTGTATATATATTATTAAGAACTCTGTCAATACAGCAGAATGGAGTTTGTCAGATAATCAGGCTTTCATTAACCAAACAATTGTTAGAAAACGTGACTTAAAAGTATGCAATGAAGATATCTTGTAGGAGAGGAGCAAGACCATGTTTTGTAGACCTTGTAATTTTAAAGATGAATGAATGAATGTATATAGACAGTAAAAGGAACGTTGTTTTTGGTCTTATCACCGTCATTTTATTGGCTTTTTGTTTTGTTTCAGTGACAACTCACTGCTGTCTGAAGAGAAACAGCGCATACTGATCTTGGAAAGGGTAATTCTCTTTCACATGTAGATGTTTTATTAACAATCTTTAATAATTGCTTTTATTATACATGTATTGTGATATGCAACTATTTATTATTGTGTTTCAGACCTTACATATGAAGGAGGAAGAGAACAAAAGACTCAGTCAAAGATTGGTAAATACTTTATGTGCGCGTTCATGTTTTTGTGCTCGCTTTGGCTCTTATATTTCATCTAAATGTGTTTAATTGTTTGAGAACATCATTTAACATCGTTTAAATTGATCATTTGATTTGGGTCCTTTGTGCTTGATCTCAGTTTATAATTGACCACTTGAACGGTCAATTAAAAGCAGTAATTAGTGATGGTAAATAGAACAATACACACTCAATTAATGCTGGTCCGTGTCTGACTCGGGAACTTTCATGTCATTTTTGAAGAGAGAGAGGGAAAAAAAACGTAAATACTACTTATAAATTACAAAAACAAATTATTTCCTATATTAGGTCTTTTTAGATCTACAGTGTCTATAAGCAATTTGCTATAGATATTCTGGTATTAGTGTACAGTTCATTTACACTATATTGCTACTGTTACGATAGTAGCAACTTACCCATTATCAGCAGTTAATTAAAACACAAGACACTTTGATGTAATTTAATTACATTTCCCCTGGGACTATTTCTCCAAATAGGTTTAATCTCTTTAGGAAAATTACAATCACCGTCTTATTGGTTGTGAGACACACTTTATTGTCCTGACAGCTCGGGGCAGATTCACCAGATGAGTTTAGTCTGAAAATCAACTCTGAAATGTGTCTGTGTAATTGAATTTCTGCTCATTTACAAAACAAGCTCGAAATGAAACCGATACAGACGTGTTTATATCCCACATTTCTTGTTTTATTATCTATCTCCATTACAATGCATTTTAGGTCCTCATTGTTCTCCGTTTCTATTGTGTGTTTCAAGTATTTACCGTGTAATTTAAAGGACCGTTCCACTCCTCACCACTAGATGGCACACATACATTTGTTTTAGGCACAAACTCTTTTCCTACAGGCACTGGAAACATTTGAGTCAATGTTGCATTAACCAAAATTGATTTTCTGCCGTTTTATTATGTGATAAGCAACATTTATCAGTCATCTAACAATTTTTCTTTACAGATGTCACAGAGCATGTCGTCCGTGTCGTCACGACACTCGGAGAAAATCGCCATTCGAGAGTAAGCATTCTTGGATATTAGCGTTAACGATCTGAACTGCTATTTTACCCCTCCAGCTCATTTGAAAACCCCTCCTTTTCTAGTTTTCAGGTGGGCGACTTGGTTCTCATAATCCTGGACGAGAGGCACGATAATTACGTTCTCTTCACTGTTGGTCCCACCCTTTATTTCCTGCACTCAGAGTCCCTCACTGCACTGGACCTCAAACCAGGTCAGTTACACACATGACAGGAATACTTAATTAACCAACAGGTTATGAAATAAATTAGTTTTGCTTCATATTTGAAACATTTTGCTCCAACAAGATGGTTTTGCTTTGTTGGATTGTTCTTCCCCAAATCTCATTTATTAGTTATTTAAATTGACCTATTATTGCATTTGTAGAATTAAATGTTCGTTTTTTAAATGTTCCAGTTGACATGAATAGTGAATTCATTTTTTTTAGCGACAGGAGCAACAAGACGGCCGTGGGTTTTAGGAAAAGTCATGGAGAAGGAATATTGCCAAGCCAAAAAGGTAACTGGTATTCTATTATTTATGCAACTTTTTGTTCCTGCTCTAATATTGTATTTATTAATATATATTTGAGGTGAACATATTAAAACAATTACTACAAAGGTATATTTAATTAAATTTTAATTTGAGCAGAAAACATCATAATCAGTCTCTATTTGCAGGCACTTATATTAAATGATCTATTTATTAATTTTCATATGTCTCTTTTGTCATTGTCTGTCTCCAGGCCCAAAACCGGTTCAAAGTTCCTCTCGGCACCAAATTCTACAGAGTAAAGGCCGTGCCGTGGAACAAGAAAGTGTAACCGTGTAAAAATCGATCATATTGTAATATGTTTTTATTGCTTTTATTAAGCAAACTCGCTCATCCTTGATTTATTTTTTTGGTCAACATCGGACGATACAAACATTTCACCCCGTTTTATTTTCGCCTCTGTTGCGAACCGTTTTATCTACTTTTTTTATATGCAGAGGATTTGTAAATGTGGACCAAATGATTCTAACTTTATCGGGGCGACAAAGCTGTCACAACAAGCCTGTAAAATGAACAAAATGTATTTGGATGTTACATATTAGTTCATCATTAATATTATGATCGGAGGGGGGAGGGGTGCACTATCACGTCAGCTTACTTGCTTCAGAAGTTTATAAAAATATAAATTTATTGTAAATGTTACCAGAGGAATGGTCATGGCATGCATATAGATAATATTTTCTTTAATTTACTTGTCTGGATATGCGTTGTAGTCGGAGGTATCGGTAAAAACCTGCTGATTGTTACTCACAGCACAGTACGACCCGCCTGTTTATTATTATTATTATTATTATGACGTACATTCGGACTACCTGGCCTCGCAATCCTACAGATGCACTTTCGGAAAAAAGACGATTCAAAAGGGAGGCGTTTGTGCTGTCGAAAACAAGCGTCGAAAGAAAAGCAGCACATACCTTCTGTTGTAGGATGTTGAAATATAGAAAGTAATATTTCATGTTTGTGAATGTGTGTCTATTGAATTTAACGACGGCATTGTATATTATTCATCAGATCACACCAGTAACAAAAAATTGACTGTATTGTAAAAGAATTTAGGATTTTCAAAACAATAAAGGTTTGATCCCAAACTCCTCGCAGTGGATTGCATTAAACACAGCGGCCGTTTTAGGGACACGTTCTTCGAGAAGTGCAAGTAAAATCAATCGGCTTTATTTCGTATATTACGGGTGGTTTTCTTTTTATTGCTTTCATTTATTGGCCATATTTTAAGTACATTTAAAGGCTTTTTTTGTTGATCTCTTGAATCAGAGGACAATAAAGCACTGGACCGGATGCTTGACCGAAGAAGTTGTGTACGGTGCTTTTTTAGAGTTGAAAATATACTTTTTCCCTCCTTGTTGTTCAAGGATTACAGACCCAAAAATATAGCCCCAGTTCTTTTTCTCCTCGTATGCAAATGCACGTACCGTTATGATTGTAAGCACTTGTTTACATAAGTTTTGCAATCATCGCCTATTGATGCTCTTGAGTCATTGGCAACACTTCCAACTGAGCAGAACGGAAGATTTACAAAGAATTATGCCTCTATTGTGTCAACTAAACTAATGAATAGCAAACAAGCCCATACATGTCAGGAATTAATGGGATCCATTTTATTGCTATTGTCTGTCACTTATGTAACGCGTTCTGTCTAAAATTAAACCTGGGAGTGAAGGCATTGCCGAGGTACGTCGGTTGAGGGAATTATTCCCAACTTAGACGTTTTTCTCTTTCAGCTCGGTCCTTGTCGAATGTTGGCTTTGTGGGGGCATTAGCTACTGTCGTGTGCTAACGTTGGCATGCTCTCACATGCAACAGACTTCAAAAGGGGCTTCGATAGGGGCCCGGGAACGGTACTACCCTCTTGGAGGAGCACGGCGCACCAACATCACTTTCCCAGTTCACAGCGGGGAGCATAGCAGCTCTCCGCCGAGCCTTCGGTACCATGTGGGCCTAGGGGTGTTTCGGCAATGTTTTGCTTTATTTTCTCCGTTTAGCATAAGTCGGCTGTCACATTTGGATGGCGTTTTCATAAATTGATGGTGTGATTCGTAGTATCTCGGGACAGGCCTGAATGACTAAACGCGAGATGCTGAGGTTGCTGGTGAAGGAGAACCATGTGGAATGGACAGCCTCTCAGTGTAAATGTTTACAGCCCCCTACTGTGGAGCCGGGACATGCTCGGCACGACTAGAGCTCTGCGCTGGTGTGACATCGTTCCAAACGGTGTTTGCTTCACCAAAAACCCGATAAAATACTGAATTAACAGTTCGATGACTGTGTGTGTGTGTGTGGGTTTTTTCTTGATTGCCCTTGTCAGTTTTATTTGTACAGATCGTGGGAAGAGGTAGTTAGAGATTTTTAAATTATATCTAAGGAAGTGTGTTTGTTCAATTGTCCAGTGTTGCTCTGACAACTCCTACATTTACAAGTTAGTCATGTCTTTGTCAGTTTGCATTGGAACATCAACATTTGTTTTGAAATGCTGAGAAGTTTTTACTTTGCTAGTAGTAACCTATTACCAAATAAAATGCTTCCAATCCATTGCTAATTTTTCTTAATTTTGGTCTGTCCAAAATAATATCACTTCTAGTTGTATAATGACTTTTGTAAGTATTGTGAGGTTTTTAAAAAAGTTGAACAGAGTGGAAGGAATGAAGGACACCAGAAAAAATATACATTTATTAATAATTAAATCAGCGTTTTCAAGATGTTTTGGTTGATTAGAGGAGTAAAAATGTAGAAATACCTGGATAATTAGCATTATAATGTTAGAAAACGCCACCCTGGGCAAAACTGGCAACATCCTATCCGACCGAAGGTAATTGTTAAATGAAGTTTTTGAAATTCACCCGATATTGTGATATTGTAATAGAGCTTAATTTGATTTCCATCTTTTAATATTGTCAGTTTAATTTTTTTATCCAATATTTTGTGCCACTATAAAATAAAAAAGCCTTAATTTAAGTACAATCAACTTGAAGCCATTTCAACTTAAATTACTTAGTTGAATCTTCATTTTAAAACAGTTGAAAATTGCAGTGTAAAAACGCATGTTGTCTTAACGTAATGATTATACAATTTTTCCCAGAGTGAAAATGTTCTGAATAATAGGAAAGATCCAGACAGGAAATCAGATCCGAACTTGCGACGGCCATGTGAGCACCACAGCTGTGTCGGACCTCGATGCCAAGGCAAGTACATTGGTTGGACAGATCCAGTGACTTTTATGATTTATTAACACTCAATGTGATGCATTATCATCTAAACTGTAACTCAGCAACTACAGAAACACTGCAATTGAGAAAAATGGTTTTGGATTGAATTTTGATACTGTTTTCTCTAAATCTGAGCATAATTGAGTAAGACCCATTTGTCACAGGACTGATCACTGTCTATGTAATATAAACACAGTCATAACTCAGTTTCGGCTAAATCTGTGTTTTAACATTAAATGTATGACGGTGAAGTCAATGCACATGTGAAATGTGGAATTACACAAATTGTGTACATAATGTAAATCAAAATATCCAAATTTACAAAACATCAGGACATTATTGGATGTGGAAAATGTCACTATATAACAGGTTGTTGGTGGGAAGCCATAAAGTACAGTGTTTTTAGGTTAGGGTCTGATTTGATTGACTTTAAAGTAGATTGGGTTACGTTTATTATGTGTGCATGTCTTAGTAATGAACTAAGTATAAAATATTAGCATCATTCATATCTTACAATCAATAAACGGCAGTTGGCAACTAGAGTAGAGGAGACTTCTGCAATCTTGTCCTGTTTAAAGCTTGATGCTTATAATAACGCCTGTTACAGAACTACATAAAACAGCTGTCATCTAATATCCAGCCAATTGCAAGTCGATAATAGAGAGGGAGCTTTTAGGGGTTTGAGTGGAAAATGATCTCGGCTCAGTATGTCAACACATCAAAATGAAGAAATTAAACAACATTTATTCTTTACATAAGACCTGGAAATAGCTATAATTCCATCAAATTTCCTTCTTTGTGTGTGAAAATTGAGCAACAGAATTTGGCTCCGTAATATCCAGCCTCTCAAAAGAATCTTTTATTGCTGCGCACATTCAAACCGATCATTAAACAGACATGTTTCATTCGCCTTGAGTGCCTCTACTCAAGATGGAGGATTGTACGTTCCCCGGTAAGAGATAAACGTTAAAGAGCAAATGTCATGGGGTATTGAGAAAAGAACCGATGTTTGTTTGATCACACGGTATGTGATGTTCAGTTCTCTTAAATTGTGTATCAGAGCCATACAAATGCCCTTTTTCATCTTTAAATGATGTTTCAGACTTTTAGTGCCACAAAGGAGTGCGATTAATCCGTCCTCGTACAGGAATTTATATCTAAATAAACGTAGACATCTATAATTATCCTAAACTTCAAATAAATCCCAGGCAAAATGATTTTTTCCTGTGCTAATAGCACCATATTGCAAAAATAAATCATGAACCTTTTATCAAACAATTTTACTGAACACTCCCTACGTCTGCCATTGGTCGATTTGCAGATAGCTCCGCCCCCAGACTCCCTTCATTGGTTGATATGGTGTTGCTAGACTGATAAAACTGTAATGGTGTTGCAGTAAACTGATAAAAATGGCTAATAGTTGTCTACAAGTATTCTGACATGGAAAATGACCCAGTTGACCTTTGATTGTAATGTTATATATATATATATATATATATATATATATATATATATATATATATATATATATATATATATATATATATATAAATAAGCATAACTGCACTGCTCATAGAAACTTCAGCGGTATATGTTTCCAAATAAATCATGAATAAAATTACTTTTGACATTAATAACCATGTCTGTCTGTGTGTGTGTGTATACATACATGCACACACTAATACTTAAGGTTATTAGTGTCAAACCTTTAGTCCTGACATAGTCCAATAACTTGAAACAGTACTATATATATATATATAAAAATTAAAACGAGTGCGGAATCAGCGTTGTGTTGCTGAGCGTCAACACATCACATCGTAAACATCGCATCAAGGATCAGCTGAATTTCCATGCGCATCATCAAAAATTGATTTTTTTGCAAAGTGCTGCAGCAAGTTTTTTATCTCTTTTTTTATCTTTCATCTAGTGGTTTATAGGAAAATCAAATCAGGAGCCTTTTTTACCCTGTTGTACCGTATATTTTATATATATATATATATACACACACACAGTAATACTTTGAGATACGAGCACCCCGACATACGAGAAAGCCTTCAAGCAAATCTTTGCTTTGAGATACGAGTGGATATTTGAGATATGAGCAGCCTTACAGACGCCGATACTACACTCTAAAAAAAAAAAAGGTGCTATATAGCACTAAAAGTGGTTCTTTGGCTCGTAATCATAGGGGAACCATTTTTAGTGCTATATAGCGCCAAATGGTGCTACAAAGAACCATTATGAGGTGCCATATAGTACCTGGTAAAAATGGTTCCCCTATGATGGAAATAGCTGGCGAACTGGCGACGAGTGATTCAGGAGTTTTAAGATGGGAGCAGCACCATCTTAGCAGCAGTTTTGTGTGTTCAATAACAATAAATATGAGGTTCTGAGTCTATCCAATACACGACACGGGAAGAAACACTACAGATACAAGCAATTTGAGTTACGAGCTCAATCCTGGAGTGGATTATGCTCGTATCTCAAGCTATTACTGTATTTGAATATGTGTGTGTGTGTATATATTTTTTATATATATATATATATATATATATATATATATATATATATACACACAATGGTATTGGTACAATCAATGGCTTTACCCAAATTAAACTGAATTTACTAGAAAATTGGTTCTCGATGGCAATTTTAACAGTCTGATACAACCTTTTCACCGTCAATGTTGTAAACATCATCCGGATAACTGAAACCAGCACTACTCTTGCTGTATACAAACTCAACTACCAATGGACTGCGGTAAAAATGACCTCAGCAGCGTTCGTCTTGTTGTTTGGGATATTATTTCATACATTGCGATGGAATATATGTTTCTGTTAGTGGAAGCTTGAAGATAATATACAGATAAGATTATAAAATGATTTGAACTCAAATTAATTTTTCACGTCATAAAATAAACCGTTGATCTTTATCACCTTTTCGATTTGCAGAAATGACCAACTAATTTGATTCTTAAATTGTTTAAAATCTAGGCTACTACAAAAAATACCGTAGTATTAAAAAAACTGCATAATTTTACAAAGCCTACGTGGTATTTTTAATCATACTTATGATTTAAAGAGTAACGCTTTACAATGTCTCATTTGTTAACATCCATAACCATGAGCAATACATTTGTTACAGTATTTATTAATCTTTGTGAGTGCTGGTTCATACAAATCCAGTCGTGCATTGTTTGTTCATGTTAGTTCTCAGTGCTTTTAAATGTAATAATATATTAGTAAATGTTGATATTAAGATTAATAAATGCTGAATGTTCATTCTCAGTTCATCTGAACTAAGGAAACCTTATTGTAAAGTGCTACCATTTAAAGTTTAATGAAGTCATCGAGTGCGTTGTTATATGTTCATCGCAACAGGATGAACCACTGCTGGTCACAGAAGCGCCACATGATTCTCACCTTTTGCATCTTGTGTGAACGTGGCTTGTGTCCACATGATGACAGAAGGTGTAATAATAAATCATTACTGCGTGCTCGTCAAACGCTGCAATATGTGCCACAAATATTTATACATTTGCTAGTTAAACGTTCTATTTCAAATGCAGCATTAATAGACTTTATATTAAGATACTTTTCATGTCACAGACAAAGATCATAGTGTGTGTGTGTGTGTGTGCACCAGCCAGATTGACAGACCGTAGGATATAGCGTGATGTTTGGTGCCATGGAAGAGAATAGAATATGTATTCACACCACAGCAGATGATTCAGTTGATCAAACTCTGGGAAAAAAGCTTCTGATTTTGATTGGCAGCCAAAGAGAGTTTGATTTTAGTATAATCTTTATATTTATAGTAATTTGATTCTATATGTATGTGATGAGCAAGAATATGTGTAAACATAGAGGAAATTGCAGATGTTTTATTAGCCTATGAAGAGTTGTAGTGTATATACACAGAAATTAGAGACTAAAAGAGCTAATGTTTGACTAGTTACAGATAACCTAATGTACAGATATCTGGAGAAGCAAAATGGACGCTAGCATCCCGTGTTTTTTGCCTGTGCAGAAGGAATGACACTGGCTTTGATGGACTCTATAGCTTTTTTGAGATGAGCCTCTTTATGCCGCTTGCAGTTCCATTATGGCTTTGTTGGAAAGCTTGTTTACCTGCTGATAACATACACTGGTGGATTGAGGAGCAGCGATCCAGAGCTTGCTGCCAGAGTCACTCAAGTCTCATTGTATGGAGGGAAGAGAAGAATGCCGTGTTTAGTCGAGGGGGGGCCGCACATGCTAAATGTGAAATCAAACTATAGGACCAATAAGAGATGTGCGCAACTTTGCCAAGTTTTTATTTTTAGCCGCCGGGTTGCAGCGGAAGCTTACGAGCGCTGAGGTGGATGCGTACCTCCAGTCGCCCTCGTTTTACGGTTGTTTAATCTGTACATGTCGACAGATTTTCAGGCTTTTCAATCCTCTAATTGAAAACGTGGAAAAATTGCAAATGTGATTAAAACGCATACTAGCAATCGTTGTTCTCGGCTGTGTTTTATTAAAAATTGCAGAGGCCGGGATGATTTCAAAGCACAGTCCTAAGTGACATGTTTTGTCCTCGCTAGCATGCCGTGTATCAGCCTTGGCAGGAAACGTCATTTCGTACTCGTGGACAAAATGCGCTCACGAGGATTTGAAGTGCACAAAGTTGCCTCTGTTTTGGATTATGTTGGTTTTTAGAAAATGTGGCCCAGGAATCATGTAAAATTAGAGGGATTGGTAACAACACCCAAAAAGGAAAGTCGTTTCTGAGTTACGAAGATTACGAAGAAACGTTTTTCCTGCACTAGGACTCGTAGCAAATTAAAAGATAATTTTGGGAACAGAATGAGCTCACGTGGATTTTAAAAGCATAAAATTACAAAGTCATTAAAAAAGTACCCCAAAAATCACCATTTTATTTTTCGAATGTGACGCATTTACATTGAAACTGGAAATGCCAATGACAAAAATGAAGGGCGGGACATTTGATCTCCTGGGAATGAATTTGATCATAAAAATGTGAATATGCGAGGAGCTACAAAGAGAGAAAAGTTGTTTCTGAGGGAGAGCAAGTTACTACATTTTGATCAAGAGTTCGATTTCCCTCCTCCACCCCCATGAATTGTTCACAATAAGACCAGAAATGTGTGTTAATATACTAACATAGTAATTTTGTGGACAAAATATGCTCATATATCAGAACACAAAGTCCTAACCACAATTTTTGATTACATTTTCCAAGTAATGTACTCCAAAAAGTGTTTAAGTCAACAAAAAAAGCATTCGCAACGCATATTACTTCCATAAAATGGCATATTTTAAGGGAAACGGATGTAAATCATTCACAATTTGAACATGAATGTGTATTAAGGAAGTAAAAACGTCTCTAAACTTTATTATATGATTATGTTTTACAAAAATGTGCCCAGCAAAATCTCTTAACTAGTTCATTTGGGATCTTTCCAACATGAATGCACATCGTTGTTCACTTAAAAAATGAGGCCTAAACACAAAACATAATTTAAATGTCGTTATGTAAGATGCATCTTTAATATTACAAACCCTTAAAAAGTGGTAAAGACCCGACCTGTGGCTTTATCAGTCACATGAGAGCATTGGAGGAAGCAAACATGTTTTAGGGGTGTGTGTGTGTGTGTGTGTGAGTGCGAGAGAGAGTGTGAGTGTGGGGCTGTTGATGGCAGCTGCTAGTGCTTTGGATGTAGAAGCGGACAGATTGTGCGTTGTGTTGGTACAGCCAGTTCGCCACCTGGCACACTGTTTCTTGTTAGAACTTCTTGCTGTTTCTGTTCTGCTCAGAGAGACGCGGATGCAAGCGATGACAACTTTCGTCACACACCATGCTAAAGCCTCCACCACAATTAAGGCCAAAGGGATTGTGTACAAAAAAAAAAGGGATTTGCATTTCAACTTTCGCTGCAGAGACAAATTAATGGCCGATCGTTTTAACATTAGATGCAATTATGTGACTAAATTGTCTTGTTAACTCTTTGCCCGCTGTTGACGGACAATTACAGTTTTCTGTGTTTTAACTGCTATACGGTAGGGGACGCTATGACATCTGAAAGAGTGCAGAATCTCCTGATCAAAACGCATGTAAAGAAAAAGCAGAAACAATCAATAGCATATGTAAGCAGATGCGTATGTAAAATAATGTGATCATTAATGTTAAACGGCATATAAATCAAAACTTTGGGGGTGTTGATGGACTCCATCTACTCCATCTGTGTTTATCATTCTGAATCCAATCCAGACAAAATGTTCCTTTTTATGAAACTAACCCACATTCAAGTGTTGATTAAAAAAAGAACACATGAAGCTTGAATAAAACCTTTGGTGTGTGTGTGTGAGTCTCTGTTATTTATTTGTATATGTGTGTGTATATATACTGTAGATATATAGGTATTCATACAACTAAACATTCTGGGGGCCATGAATTGTTTGTGAAAATGTGGAAAGATTATTGGTTATCACGTATCAGCTTAAAGAAAAGTTGTTTCTAAGGCAGAACAAAGTGGTTAAATTTTAGATTTTCCCCCAATTAATTGTTCACGTTAAGACCAGGAATATAGTAAATAAGGTAATGTGGGGGATTTGGACAAAATCTGCTTTTTATTTTAAGTCCTAACTACAGTTTTGGATTGCATTTTCCAAAAAATGAAACTGTAAAATTCATTTTCGAAACTCCAGAAAATTTCAAAAAATGCTGGACTGGAAGTCCCACCAATTGGACTGTAATTTTTGTTCAGACTAAGGAATTTCTATTACTAATACATAGGGTTCTAGATTTTCAACTTTGTTGCATATCTCACCTCCCACCATTTGTGCTGTGGAACTGAATGAAATAATGCAGCTTGTTGAGGTCATTACTTTTCAAAGCGACTAATATTTTGAATTATTATTATTATTTTTTTAAATCCAGGTGGACAATAAAATGACTAAGAAAATCCCATATACTTGTGCTGAAGAAGCTGTGGTCCATCTAGATCACCTGGCAAACATGCAAGCATTGTGACAGCGACTCTTAAGGTAAGGGCTCATGTTCTCTTATTTCAGAAAATATAAAGGTTTTCTTATCAGTCAGCTTGTTTGAGAGTGTCAAAATGAGTGTGATCTTGACAATTCTGCTCTTTGTGCAAATGATAATTGTTTAGACACCCCCCCTCCCTCCCCACCCGAGACCAGCCCACCCTAACCCAGCCCCCGCATCCTGCAGTGTGATTGACAGCCAGAGTGCTAATGCCTCTCTCTGCTAACAGACCGAAGCATCCTTCTTATTAGTTAGTCATTCCACACTATCACACCCAGAATCTCTATCTGTCATTTCACAATTTAGCCCCGCGATGCATATGCACAGCGCCCAGACTAGCGCTCTCATCTCCTACATTTATACAACTGCAGAAATGATCGATTGTATTCCTGTCTTCCCTCTCCCGCTTCTTTTATTAGTATTACTTTATCCCGAGCATTATTTAGTCTTTTGTGATGATGCTTTTGCATAGAGGATACTTGGGGATTTAAGCTTGGTTGGAAATATCTTTACATGTTATGACTTTAATTCAGTTCATTTTATTCTATACTGTGACTTTCGTTGAGAAAGTAAGATTTGAATAATAACTTGAAATATACAATTATACAATTATCAAGCTTTAAAACAGTAGTTTTTGCATCATTTAACCATTTTAATAATACTAAACACTAGCTTTCAAAAGTTTTAGGTCACCTAGGCTGCATTTATTTGATCCTAAATACAGTAAAACAGTACTATTGTGAAATATTATTACAATTTAGAACAGATTTAATATCTTTTAAATGTAATTTATTCCTGTGAGCAAAGCTGTATTTTCAGCCAGTCTTTAATATCACTTGATCCTTCACAAATCCTTCTGACAACCATTTCCTATTGTTATTATTGTTGAAAACCTTTGGTAATTTGCTAATATTTTTCTGGAAACCATAATTTTTATATTTTTTCTATATTGTTTGGTGAATAGAAAGTTCAAAAGAGCAAAAAATGATCATTTTAGCGCATCCATGCTGAATAAAAGTATTGATTTCATTCTGACTCCAAACGTTTGAACGGTAGTGTAATAGTGTTACTACAATATTAAAGATCATTTATCACCTGCATGGACCCATGAATACTTTTTTCTTGCATAATAACTTGAAAGCTTTCAAGTTATTATGTCAACAATAAATTAAGTAATTCAAGTTATTAAGCCAACAATACAAGTCAAAAGTACTTTCAGCTGGATCTAAACTACAAAGTTCATCTTTGATGATTAATGAGGGAAATGTTGGGTTTAATGACGAATGCTTTGTAAATGGACTTGTTGAAGCGCATCAAAGGTCACAGTTTGATCACGGGTCAATTTTGCGAGTTCAAAATGTAATATCCAACTACTAAACTGGACTCTTTCCACAAACAACAGGCCCTCTATATCCCTCGTAATCGAGCGGAAGCAGAAGCCGGAGAACGGCAACCGTTGGAATCAAAAGCACAACTGTACAAGTTTGCAGCCGCTGGGCGGTGCGGGGGTCACTAGTTGCAGAAGAAGACAGACTTCAGGAGGATGACAACGGCACAAAAGTTGTTCTGTTGGGCGCGAGTGGTGTGGTGTCGCCCGGTGCCAGTGCGGCTGTGCCCTCAGAGCTGTTATCAGGGCACACGGCCCCCTCTGTTCCCCTGCCTGATTTGAATGGACAGCGTTTTCCATTGTGTTCTCCATCAAAACAGAGCACAAAGTTAGTCAGCAAGTTACACAGCTTCCCCGCATTCAGATTCCTTAAGCCTCTTTTGTATGACTCCCGACAATGCGTTTCACTGCCAGCGGACCTGCCCGGGCTGCCGGAGGTACGTAAGCCGCTGTGTTTTTACCCTTCGCAGACGCTAATAACTCGATCGTTAGCCACGTGGCGACTTGTAGTACGAGCTCGAGATACGCCTTTTATCTGATCTCTCTCTGACTCGAAGAGCTTCCTCGCGAATCCCTGGCACTTTGGTGAAATTACCTGAAGGCAAACTGTACAGATTTATACAAGTTATTTACAACGGGAGCCCAGCCGCTGCTCCGGAAACTAGGCTGCAGATCAAAGGATTGTTTTGATGTCTGCTTAGCATATTTGTTTAACCTAGCCAGTGATTCTGCAAAGTGCACAAGCTTTTTGGTGATATGCAGAGTACCCTTTATCCCTCTTTCTCTTGTGTTAGCTCCGGATTTAAGTACTTTCTGTATTTAGGAGACAACTGGATTTGCCAGCTTTTGAAATTTAGTTGCCCACTGCTTGCAGTCTTGGCACTCCGAAATAGATAACTAGGTATGTAGCAGAGCTAATCCTGATCGGCCTTGTAATAGTATTTGTGGACTACACGGCACCCAATTAGGGCATAATGTGTTATTTTTGTTTCTGCTAAGTTGGATTAAATATGAAAATGTGGTTGTTTTTCCCCTCTCTTGGAGAATGTTTACTTTTTAATCTGCATATTAATTTTTCCCACTCCCCCCTTCCATCCTTCCGTCCTCGTTTTTCGTTCGCGGCCAAATTCTGGCAAG
>JAWRVZ010000201.1:67500-225000 GCA_037043235.1 Rhodeus uyekii
AATAATTAATATTTATATAATGTAATATTTATATTTTATGGTATTATAGTTTTATCAATATTTTGAACGTATTATTAGCTTTTATTTTTATATTCTCAATACGGCACACATATTTAGTATTTATATTTTATATGTTATTATAGTTTTATCAGTACTTTGAATGTATTACTAGCTTTTATTTTTATAATTTTGGTAATTTTGCTTGTGCTTTTTCTTGACAAAATGTGCTTTTGTCATTTATACTTATTTGTTTCAATTTTTAATTTCCGTTTTAGTTTTTAATTTTTAGCTAGTTATTTTAGTGCTTCAACTCATTTTCCTTTCTTCGCCATCGAATATTTATATTTTATTTCTGATTTATTTCAATCAACTTTTTAGTTTGAGTTCCCGATGACATGAAGCACACATTTCCTCTTGTAATGCACAGAAAGTTTCCAGTCGAAGGCTGCGCGCATGCAGCGCTTATCTGTGCAAGATGTTTCAGTTTACATTTCATGTTGTTGTGGGTTGACAGCTGTGACCATAGCAAGCCCTATCTCGCCTCTGTGTTCGAAAGAAGAAGAAATGTCTGCATTTTACCGGAGGTTTAGATGCTTGTTTATCACTTTTAAATACCATCATCTTTGCCGAAATCCCCTCTCAAAAGAACCTTTCACTTGCTGGAATAAATTCAAATTAAAATTTAAATCCCTCTTTGCATTCCTTCAGCCTCTTTTAAAATAGCTGGCTCCTTTTAGAAAGCTGTTTATGTAGTGATCTCTTCATAATCCAGTTTGTTTCTCAACAGCAAAAAAAGGGGAAAAAAAGAAACACTGAAATCGTATTATCAGTGTCTTGGAGAGATGATGCGAGAAGTCAGAGAGACTCGGTATCTGGTGGAGGGGGGTGAGTTTTCAAAGTACTAAATCTGAGAAACGTCGCAAATGCTCTTTGATGGAGTACTTTGATGGAACACGTGCATTTGACTTGCAAATGCTAATAGTACATTGTATCGCCCAAACTCTGATGCATCTGATGGTTTTGTTGCAACGCCGAGCCTAACCAAATCGGCGAAATAATATGTACCTGTACGTTGGCTTGGGATCTGAACTTATGCCATTATGATTCAAACATCTCCAGTCGCCTCGGCGTTCATCTTTTCAGTCTAGTTTTGCTGTATTAGGCTCCATTCTGTTTGGAAATACTGTCAAAGCGCATTTCAAACAAACAAATCAACACTGTCAGGAGACCGACCTGTCCCCCCCCCCCCCCCCCCCCCCCCCGCTCTCTTCAGATGTATTCAGTTGGCTGTTGAAAGGACAAATAACATGGAAGACCTTATTAAGGTTTTCTTTGAGCACGCTAGATTGGATTTATTGTTAGCGAACAAATTATAATTGTATCTCCTGAAAAGTTAGCAAAGATCTAAACAAAGGGAAATCAATGGCACAGGCCGATTAATCACACCAAGCGGGCTACTTGTGCCGAAGAAACTTACCTCATAATCAATGTCTTTGTTTTGCTCAAAGGGCATTTGCATGCTGATTCAGTGTGCCATATTGGATGCAATCAAAACATTGTCATCCACATTAATAAGAGGGTTATTTGGACTCTCAAGTATGCCACTGAATAGCGCGGCATTGTGGCGCTCCAGTATTAAAGACCAATCTCCACGTGACAGAAAGACACAGTTTGTTAGAAGAGTTTTTAATATCACGGATATATTGCGCATGTAAAATGCTGTACAATATGTCTAAGACAGATTAACCTCTGCTATTGCAAAGTTGAGGAATCAGTAAAGAAAATCCCACAGTAAAGAAAATCTTATCCCATCCCACACAGTCAACATCAAAGTATACTCATTTACATTTTGTAATCCTTGACGTCCACTGTGCTCGTATCCGCTTGTGTTTTTATTTATTGTTTTTTGAGAGGTGCGGAAGGTGCCGTTGCTAGCATGCATGTTGTTAATGATCATGTGATAGCAGAAATTCAGGTTTTTCTACTTTGTCTGGCTCTATTCTAAACCCTAGTGTGCTGATTAGAAATTATATATTGATTATACAGTGTATAAAGTGAAATTTGGGTAAATTCATTAATTTTTGTAAGGCATTATTATGCCTCACAATGCAACTTTATATGATCTCATGGATAATTGTAACCACAGTTATATAATACTGATCTATTAATTTTCTTTTAGAAAGTATAATCCATTAAAACATGGCAAACAACCAATTTCAGATGTAACAAGAATTTGCTCATATTATAATGCATTTTAACTTTGGTTGCAGTTCTTTATGAAAGATATGCATATACAGTAATACCTCGAGATACGAGCATAATTCGTTCCAGGGCAGAGCTCGTAACTCGAATTGCTCGTATCTAGAATCATGTTTTCCCATAAGAAATAATAGAAAACAAATTAATCCGTTCCAGATCCGTAACAATGGAAGAAAACATGTTTTTATTGGTATAGACACACAATCACAGTACATGTATACAGCATAAGGATTTGTGTGATATCAAATAAAGTGTGGTTTTAATTATACGTTTTTTCAGACAGTAGCGGCAGGTGCGGAGGAGGGAGGAAGGAAGGGGTGGTTGGTACATCGACACTTGATTCTGTAACTTAAATTAACAACTGAACTTAGCTTACGTATTTTTTGTAACTTTTCTATTTTATAATATTGTTTTGTTTGTTTTCTTCCCTTTTTTTCCTGACTACCCTCACTTTCACTTTCACTTGGCGCAGACCTTTTAACGAAATACCGAGAATATTGAGGGAGATTTTTTTCTGTCTCCCTTTAAAAATAAGTAAGGCACGTGTCGTCAAAAAGCGCCGAAGCGCGACCAGTAGACGATTTATCAGGGTGTTTCTTTTCAATGCTGAGCTCTTGCAACACCTGCGTATGTTCATCATCTGCAGCTCGATCAACTCTTCAGTCCACAGTTCCTCCTGATGCTCCTGCTCACTCATGCGGCACCAGCTCATATTTATCGACAATTTCTTGCTTCATTTCCATGGTCATCATGCGTTTCTTCTTCTCACTACCATCCTTACCACTCACTTTCTTAGAAATCATCGCTATTATGAAGAATAATGCACAAAATAGAGAGAAAATCAGCTACTCGCGGGCGACGCGTACAAGTCAGTGAACACTGAAGTGAAAGTGCATCGGCATCAGTACGCGTGCTCGTATCTCGAAAATGTACTCCTATCCAGAAGCAAAAATCTGCCCTAAGGCTTGCTTGTGTCTTGAGGTATTACTGTACCTTTATAATGCATTACACATAAAGGTATAATTTACATTTATGTATTTGGCAGATGCTTTTATCCAAAGCGACTTGCATTGAATTCTAGACACACATTGACATTCTAATCAGTTCTTGCTTTCCCTGGGGATCGAACCCATGACCTTGCCGTTGCAAGCGCAAGTCTGTACTGTTTGAGACACAGGAAAGCTGTAGCTTTATTTGGTGTGGGCTCAGTATTACGCATTTCTATATCACCTGTTACACTTAATTTTGATGATCCACTTTAGACATTCTACTAACTATAAGTAATTTTGCAACTACATGTCAACTAGCAGTCATTAGAGTATTAGTAGACTTTCTGCTTAATATCCGCTAACACTTTATTTAAGATGCTCCCCCAATTTTGCAACAACATGTCAACCCAAACCCTAACCCAACGGTCTACTAATACTCTAATGAGAGTTAGTTGACATGTAGTTGCAAAATTACTTATAGTTAGTAGAATGCCTAAAGTGGACAACCGAAATAAAGACAAACACAGAATGCACACCCATAAAAAACGAACAACTTTAATTGATTCAGGCACAAACAAGTTCGGTAACAGTTCTATAACATCTACCAGGAAGTAACAGGTTTATAAGTATAAAGTACATGCACTGTAAATCCTAACAGTCAAACAGTTCTTTTCACTCAAATATTACTGAAAGTTCATTGCACTTAATAGAAAAATGTTATATAAACTCAACTGATTACATTAAGCAGAACTCAAACGGAATCAGTTACGGCTATTTTCTAGTTCCCACATGCCTGGTTCAGACTCTGTAAGAAGAGTAAATTTTGTGTTCTACATAGGGGAAGATCTCTTAAGGTTTAATGTTGTTATAATGGTCAAGGATGGGCCAACACTCCTTTGTTTAAAGTTGCAATTGCACTTGCTAATGTAGTCTTGCTACACTAGCGCAGCATGCTATAGCTAGCAGGTAAATATAAGAGAGTTAGCTTCATGTACATGGAGAGAGACTGGATGCTAAAATAATCAGTTAAACAGCTGTACGTACTATGTAAGTTAACTTTGCTTTAGATTTCACAGTGAGGTACCAATGTTTGTGTGTAATGTGTATGTTTGTTTATGTGAGTGTGAGGCTGTATTAGGTTAGCATCATGCTAACATCAAATGTGTGTGTTGGAATCAGCTGACCTTGCCAGTCACACGAGGAGCGTTATTTGAGTGATGCATGTTAGCAGAGTAAACTTGCAAATCAAAACCTCTATGAGGATCTATTTTCGTTAGAATGCATGTTTTGTATCAGAGCTACTGAACGTGATCATGAAACTTAAGATTTAAGTCATTATCTGTATGACGTCTTAGTGGATAAGTTTATCCAAAAACGAAAGATTTAAAAAGACTCAAAGCGGCATAACAATGGTCCATATGAATGGCTTTATTGAGAGTTTTGTATGAGAAACCGAATTTACCGATAATCCTTCCATTTGTTTTCCACAGAGGAAAGAAACGACATGAGGGTGAGTCAATAATTCCCATTTTAATTTGTGAGTGAACTATTCCTTGATTTTTCAGTGACATGGTCATGCGATGGAGTGATCCTGCATTGCATCTAGACTGACTTTGGATTTCTGTTACCCACATATGAGTGCACATCTGCTATTCTGCCCACAGGTCCATGGAGGCACCTAGTTAGGAAGGCATAGATAATCACTTCAGGCGATGCTGGAGACCACCTTGTTAACCAGGTCCACAGCAACATCCCTGGAGGACTTGAGGTTGTTGCACCTGTGAGTCCTATAGTTTCCAAACCTTATAGATTCCAAGAGGCAAACCTCGAATCCGAAACACAGAAGTCAGTGTCACTGACATATTCATACATATCCAAATTATCTGTGAATTATTTTAATCCGATCAAGCTGTTCTCCAGGTATTGGTCGGCATCCTATAATTAGCATTTGCTCAGGACGCTCTAGCTTTGATTGAGAAAGCAGGCATGGACAGGTGAGTCTCTCACAGGTGTTTTTAAACCATTTGACACACTATCAGTGGACACAGATGGACTCTATTCCACTTATTATGCGCCTTGTTAAGACAATTTGCTGCACCTGAGCAAAGCGGAGTTTGTCATGACAATGGCGCTGTTTGTGATGCATATCCTTTTTTTAGGCCTTTATTTTTCACCCAAAATGAAAATGGTCTCATTTACTCTCCCTCTTGTTGTTTCGAATGTCAAGTTTATTTCTTGCGTAGAATTCAAAAGGACAAATTTTGAAGAGTCTTCATGCTGCTCATGCAGTCAGAATGGATGGGGGCTGGAGCGAAAAGAGTCTCTATAAAAAAAATCCTACTAAAATGAGTAAATTTATCTTAAAAAATGGGCTGTATACCATGCAGGGACCCTCAGGGGGCCGCAAAAAAAAAATTTGAATTTTTTTTTCAGGGCTGTAAAACCCTCTAGAATGATATTTTGACAAATTAGAATTTAATAAAATAAAAACCATCAGGTTTATGCATATTATATAGTGGCTAGAAGAAATATGTAATACTTTATTTTAAACACTTTATTACTACATGCACAAACTATAATAAAAACAGTAAATTATGCATAATGTAACCATAACCGCAACTCTAATGTAAGTACATGCAGTTATTTAATATTAGTAAGTACAATGTAACTAGGTCAAATACACTTACACTATCGTTTAAAATTTTGACTTTGGTAAGTCTTTTTCTTTTCTTTTTCTTTTCTTTTTTTTAAGTATTTGAAAGAATCCTCTTCTTTTCACCAAGGCTGCATTTATTTGATACATTCAGTAAAAACTGTAATATTGGGAAATATAATTACATTTTAAAACCACTGGTTTTTATTTGAAAATATTTCAAATGTGTGATTCTTTAGTAAAAAAGAAACTTTAAAACAGCAATAGAAATCTATTGTAACATTATAAATGTCTTTACTGCATCTTTTGATCACTTTAATGCATCCAGCAAAAAATCTAATGTTATTAAAATACAAAATCAATATTTTCTAGACAATACTTTAATAATTTGGCTTCAGTAAAGTAAAAATACAAAAGCCATTTTCATCATGTCTACATAATATCAAGCTTTTCCCCACACAATATAAACAGGCATTTATAAATATATAGACCTGCGTCTTTTCATTTTTTGTAATGTAGTTTAATATCCATTTATTTAAAGATCATTATTTAAGAGCATCAAAAAATCCCAGGTCTATGTTTCAAATCTGTTGTATAGTTTTGTTGCTTTGAACAGACAGAAATGTAAAAGTTGTAAATCTAAAAACTACTTGTTTGCAAACCGGTGTAGGTTTGAAATAAATAATTAGTCTAATAAATAAAGTAATACTGCAATATTCTAATAATACTGTAATACTATAATATTCACACAAGTGTGGGTTGGCTAATAAATAAATGATGCCATTCTCACAGGTCTTGTAGTCTATCTCAAAACCTTAAGTATGAATATGCAGAAGCATCAATTAAATGCAAGTTTTCACAGAATAATTTCATCAGTTGCTTTTGGATTACTTCATCATAAGTCATGAATACTACGTTTATGGTGCAATTTTGTTCTTTTTAGAGCCCTTTTGACAGCCCTTGGTCACTGTGTGGAACAGAACAGTGCGAGAAAGAAAGTCCTATTGTTTTTGAACAACATGAGGGTGAGTAAATAACATAATTCTCAGCTTTCGTGAACTATTAGGTGCTAGATGGCCAGACGAAATACGTCCACATTGTTTTGAGCACAGGGGATTAGAGTCCTCTTTAAAATCCTGCAGTAAATGTGCCACAGTAAGCATTTCTATCTAAAGTATAGAGTTATTCGTCACAGCGCGTGTAGGATTGACTAAGGCACATAAACAACAGGTTCCAGATGCATTTAACTTTGCTTACATAATTGGCGGACTAATGCAAAAAGCTTTTAGACATTATGTGTGACCCAGTGTGATACTTTTATAAACGCAATCAAACATTTTCTCCAAACATGCAGTGTACTTTAAAAAACGCAGACCTTTGTGTGACATGTCATTTCATTTCGCCCACTTTAGCTCTAATTTTCCCTCTAATATACACCTATTGTGCCGTGTTTTTTATAAAACCCCAAATCAAAACACCCAGAATGCACTTTTATTCACTTCCTGATGCTCTGGCCCGCACGCCCTCGATGGAAGAGTATGTGCGGCGCTCAATATTACACTTTCAACAGCAGAATATTCAAGTGCAAGGATTTTCTTTGTTGCATATCCGCTGATGTTTTGCTTCATCAAGACTGTTGTTGAAAAGTTGATCCCTTTTAAAACTTATTTATGTGTCATGTTCTTTTCTTTGGCCAGCTGTCTCGGCACATTACGAGAGATCAGCGACGTCTTGACCGAAGGCACTCGAAATCAGATTGCCCAGACTTTGGATCTTCGAGACAGGTTTTCCATTAAGTAAGACGCTTGTAGCGACAACTCCTCACTTGTGTCGTGGGAGATTACGGAGGAAAGAAACATGTAGTTTAATGTTGTAAGTGCGACGCAATCTGTCCCCTCACACATATAGAAGTGACAAACCTCCCCGAAAGCAGTTGCGGCATTAGACTTTCAAATGAAATCTACAACAAGATCAACCGCCAAACCTTTTGTAATGACTTGCCCTTCTGTCTCTGTTCCTCAAAATTCACGCTCGGCTGATGAAAACCTCTCCGGACATTGTGCTTGCGCCTTATCCTCTGGAGAGAAGAACAAAACAGATATGAGCTTTCTCTGAACCCGAGGAAGGGGGGTTGAAAGGGTCTTGGCAAGAGCACACGCACACATGCGGAGACACGTCAGATGGGAGCATCTTGTGGGCCCCTCACTCGTTTGAGGACTTGGCCATGGGCGCCCCCCCCTCAAACCCTCTCCTCGCCCTCCAGAAGCGTGGCGCTCTTTGTCATTGTAATCTGGACTCTGTTTGTTAAAGGCTCACTCGCTGTTTGCTCTCGCTGATGGCTGTACGTTCGCACGCGTGTGTATTTACAAAAGTCAGCGGGCTGGGGAGTGCCGTGACATCATTGACGCTGAGTTTTTTGTCACACCCTGTAAATGCGGTGTCCCCCCCTTACCCAAACCTTTCCCAAAAGAGAGTCTACAGGGAGAAATTACACCTCATCACTCCAGTAATTACTAGTCCTGATTCTCCAAGTCACCAAACAACATCAGACCCATGGGCAGGGTCGTTCTGCAAAACGGGTGACATTTGTGTCTCTCTCATGTGGTAGAGCCCACTTTAGGGGACAGCTGATGCCTATTAGGTAAAGCTTTAATATGCATTAAATGTATCGGTCAAATCAACTTTTATTTCATGATTTTTAAAAAAATATTATTTTTTATGATCCTTGATATATTTGTAGGTTTCCACATTTTGTTGGAAATTATTTATGTGGAAATAAAGCTTGTCTTTATTTAAAAAATATACATTTTTACAGTTTAGATTGCATATAATGTTTTATTTAAACATTTGATTGTTAGTGCTGTCAAATCGAATAATCGCATCTAACATAAAAGTGGGTTTATATATATATATATATATAAACACACTTTTATGTTAGATGCGATTATATATATATATGTACACACATGCATTATATAAAAGATTAATCAACTTGACCATTTGTTTTATAAACCTTTTTTTTTTTAATGATCCTTGATATTTTAGCAGATTTCCACATTTTGTCGGAAACAATTTATGAGGAAATAAAGCTTGTCTTTATTGCCTCTATATACATTTTTACAGTTTAGAATGCAAATAATGTATTATTTAAACACTTGATTGTTAGTGCTGTCAAATCGATTAATCGCATCTAACATAAAAGTTTGCGTTTTGATATATATATATATATATGTGTGTATGTACACACATGTATTATATAAAAGATGTGATTAATCATGATTAATCAACTTGACCATTTGTTTTATAGACCTTATGCTCCAGGGAAACAAGATCTTTAAAATGTTTGTTTGAACTTCAGTTTTTGCGGCATCGCTGTCAAAGAGTAATTAGCTTGAAAAGTTTACTTACTGTACACGTAATGGAAGTTATCATGAGCATTTTATTGTTTGGAAACATATGTCATAACAGATGTCAGTAGACTGGAAAGATTTTCAACTGAGCAGTTTTAATTTAATCATCTTTCCTTTCTCTAATGAACGCAGTGCTGAAAAGGGGCGGGGCTACATAAGGGACTGAGGATTATAATAAATTTGATCATTGAAATATTTTAGAAATATCAACATTAAATGTCTTGTAAGGTCAAATTCAACTGTAAAACTGCCTTTATCTCTTTAAAAGCATAATGATTTACAATTGCAATTTATTAAGACATCAGTAATATGAAAAAGAGTAGAACTATTTATGTATTTTTTGATTTATAATTTTTTTTAAATGGAAAAGGCTTTCATATAATCTCTATCTGATTACTGTCAAATGTCAACCATGTTACTAATATTTTTAATTGTGAGTAGTCGTGAAATATTCATAACTTTTCCAAAATATCCACTTGCGTGATACTCGTAATTATTTGCAAATTTATAGTTTGTACCTATTACAAACTTGATTTTGATTTTTAAAGGTTGGTTAGTTTAGACTTGCAAACCAACTTATACAATGTCTGAGGATAAATATTGCTTATTTAGCAAATTTTTACGTCTTCTCATGAGACCGAGCTGGAAACATTTTGGTTGCACAAGGCTTGTAAAGTCAACTGTTAACCATAATATTTCAACTATAACAATATTCAGTCAATATTTCATGTGTAATTATTTAATTACGTGGCAAGTAGCCATGCAATAAGCACGTAATGCAAGACCTGATCACCCTGTTGCGGTTCATTCTACCATAACAGCTATCTGGATGTGCGTTATCCCTTACGTCACCAATTGAAAAATCACTTTATTTAGTCAAAATAACCTCCCCTCCCTCTGGCAGTAACACCATCTCTCTTTTCAGATGACATGTTCACTGGCGGGAGGGCGGGGCAACCTGTCACTCACAAGAGATCGACCAATAGCAAACCGCAACCATTTAGTAATCCAATCAGAACCCAATTAACCAAATCATGCCCGTTTGAGAAGCTAAATACGTTACAATAATAACTCCCGACTTTAAGACGCTGAAACTCATCATTTATCTGATTCATATTTTTCAAGCTCACAAAATGAACGTTAAAAATCAGACGTTTCACCCGGCGGCACTCGTGCAATACATAATAGCGTAAAACCGGGGTACGACTCATTTCAGAAAGGGCATGGAGTGCAAATAAGGGGGGGGGAAAAATCCACCAGGCCGACCTCTCATTACATATACTTCTGCTTGTTGTTTCCGTAGCAATAAAGTGGCAGACATTGGAACTGGTCTGTTGAGCCATTGTTATCATCTCTGACCATCTGCTACCAAAGGCTGACATTCCATCTCATTTGCATGGTAACTGATATGGGGGGAGGAGAGATTGTGGGTGGAGTGGGATGGGGTAAGGGGAGGGGGTTGTTTGGAAGGACATATGCACAAATGCCCATCACAACAATATATGTATGAAAGTTTAGTTTTTAAAGCACGCAATTCCATGCACCTGCATGCCCATGTTGGGATAAGCAGGATAAATCAGTGTGTGCTTGTGAAGAGTGATGGAGGAGAAAAAACTGTCTGTTCCTCCCCTCCGGTGCACCGGTTTTTATGTTTTGCGGATGTGGGAGTGGAGTGAAGTGTGTGTGTGTGTGTGTGTGTGTGGTAGTGGAGGGGTTGCTGTTGATGTGCAAATGTGCATCATATTGAGAGCTTGTGAATAGGGAGGTGTGACGTAGAAAGAGAGCAGAACGCAGGTGCTTATCTCGGGGCTGTCACAGACATAGTGTGTCATATTCCTGGGGACTACCTTTCAAAAGCTACCGGCTCCAGCGCTAGAGCATCAGCCGAGCAGGGACCACAGAATCCGCAGCTAACTTTCAGCATCAGTCAAGTAGGTTGGTGTGTTTTTTCTGTGACAGTAGCTGTAGCCGTCTGTGGTCGGTGTTTGGGTATCGCGTCGAGCTGTTTGTCTCTGAACTGACAGAATGTGTTGCTGTCGACAGCTTCGTGCAGTGGAAAAGTTTTTGAGAAATCGAATTTAGGATTTGAATTGTAACCTTGTACTTGATAAGATTTACAAAAAAAAAAAAATGCATTGTTTAAAAAAGTAAAAAAAAAATTGTTTTACTTTTTCGTATTTTTTATTTATTTTTCACTGTTTTAAGATTAGCTTTATTGTTCGCCGAAAGCGACTTCTGATCCCTCTAGGATTCAGAGAGCGCGAGGGCAGATTAGACGGCTCAAACTGTGTATTTGAAGAAGAATGACCTATTTTTTAATCACACAGATAACAGTAGATGTTGTCTACCTAAATGAAAGTCCCTGCGCGTGTGCCGGAGGGTTTAAGCGAGTCTTAGACGTGTTAGCATTGTGTGTTAGCACAAAGCTTGGGCTTTCGGTACAGCAGCTGAGCACACACAGCCCTTTCCTGTCTTTCATCTCAAACTTTCAGGCTGCGGGCTGCGTTAGCACTGCTGTCTTTGAGTCGTACGCCGTTTGCTTTCTGTTTAGTTTTTAGCAGTTGCCGTCTGGAAAGAAAGCTCAGATCTATGTTCGTGTGGCGTCTCTGGCATTGTGTTTTAGTATTTTAGATGAGCTGAAACTTTTAGATGAGCAATTTTACACACTGAAGTTTAATTTCCTAAAGCAATTCAATACTAATACTTCACATTCAATACGAAGTGTTTAAAACGCCTAGTTTAGTGAAGGTTTCATCTTCTAAAATGAGTATTTTATATTTGCATTAACCCACTGTTGTTATTACATGGATTTGTGTATTTTTGTACTCTGTTATTTAATGGTAATCTTCATAAAATAATATTTTAGCTTTATTTTTTTAATCTCAATACAAAGTCTCTATGTAGAAATCCATGCTTTAAATATACACTACATTTCCCCTAATAAAAAACCCATTATTAGTTTTGTCGTTCACCACAAGTCTTCAGAATTGCGTGTCGCTTAAGCAAGCTGAATTGCTGTTTTATCTTCGACTGTCCTGTTCGAACGCCAGTTGTGTGAGAGATCAGGGAACTGTCCATGGTGCTGCCCAGCAAACCGGTCCTCTCTCTTCCTCACAGACAGGCCTCAGCTTTGTTGAAGATCATCCGAGGTCAGCTTTAACCTTCATGACCTTTTGACCCGCTCCTTTACGCTTACTCAGCTGTTAGAAAGCACTAAAGCGTGAGGAAAACCTACTAGTAAAACCAAATGAACATTGGTAGTGCCAAACATCGACATGCTGCCATTTGCATGCCACTCCATCCCAACGAATCAAGAGATACGACAACAAAACGCTCACATGTTAATTGTGTACCCGTGTAACATCTTGTTACCTGTTTTTTTCCCCCTGAACCCCTTGCACAAAGCCATCCATGCACAAACTTCACTTGGTTAATCCAGGCAAATGAATTTTGTGGGTTTAATTCAACAAGGTTTTAAAAATGTTCCATCTGCTGTGGAGCAGCTGGTGATAGACTGAATGTAATTAATTACTTAACTTTTGAACAGTAGTCCAGGAAAACAGAGCGCTGTGTGTGTGTGTTGGAGAAATGCAAGTGAAATCAGGAGCATGGCAGGAAGATTACACACAATAGAGCAACGTTTGATTTTTAGCGCCGACCGTTTGATGCGATGACTCCGGAATTATATTCGCAATTAACTGAAAATGTGTAAATGAAAACAAAAGCCTCTCCGTCTGATTGGCTTAAGCGTTCCTGGGAGATTTAAGCGATGTTTCTTTGAAATTTTGGGAAGATATCTTTCTTATGATGGATAACTGAATGTGATTGTGTGAACTGGAGAAGAAGAAAAAAATCCAGCATGAAGATCGATTTGTACTCGGGCAAAAATAGAAGTAAATAAAAAAGTAAAGCAGGAAAAGGCAACGAGCCATGTTGTGTAATTAAAATTACATGGGCCTTTTTTAACACTTTTTTTTCCCCCTCTGAATATATTTCAGCATCTACCTTGATAGCAGTGTTACCTCATTGGCTGCGGGTGTGTTTGTTGGCCTAACTATAAAGGATCTGCCTGCACCCTTGTGGGTTGGGAAGAATTAGGATTTATGAATTTATTTCCTCTGTTGTATTGTTTAAACAGCTTTGGTTCAGTTTTGATCCTTTCCTATGCCTTTGAGGCTGTTCCATGGTGTCAGCTGTTGACTGATAGTAAGAGAACTGCCGCACAGTATGAATGAAAGAGAAGTAGCGGTTGGTAAACACTGATAAGGGATAAATAGAAAGCGGTCAGGCAGAGATAGTTCAGTGGGAGCCCAGATTGTGTGCGGTCTGGTAAAATGAGATTCTAAGCCTGTCCTTTTTTATTCTCCCCCCCCCCCCCCCTTTAACTACACCATCCACCACCCCTTCCTTCACCACACACACACACACACCAACCATCCACCACCCCTTCACCACACACACACCATCCACCACCCCTCCGTATTGCGTTTGTCTGGAAAATCTCCAGTGACCTCGCTCGGCAAGTCCTAGGCTTTAGAATCTTTTTTTTCTTTAATGGTGTGTGTGTGTGTGTGTGTGTGTGTGTGTGTCTGTTTGTTTTGTCTACTGACATGGGTCAAGTTAGCCAATAGACATGTCCCTGCTGATTATGGACAGCTGCCACTGGTGTGAGTCCCACCTTAATGCATTTTACACAGAATTATGGGTAGAAAGACAATTTGGAGTCAGCCTGTGTAACATTACGAAATGTCGCTCTGATATTAAAACGCTTTTCTTTTTGTTTTGAAGAGCGATATTGGCATTCTTTAGCACTTTTCTTCCCCAAAATGAATTATTGTATAGCTAGTAATTGAAGTAATAGTATTTTTATTTGTTTTGTCGTGAAGAAATTATGATAGATAGAATTTTGTCTAAATGTCGAATTTATCCATGGTTTATATTTCCATCGCTTTGAATTTAAAACACTTTTGTTTTTGTTTTGAAAAGTGATATGGGCAATGCACTCTATATCTTTATAATTTTTTACCCAAAATTTGGAGTAATAAATATAAAACGTCTTATTTCGGCATGCTCAAAGTGGAAAAATTACATTTTTTTCCCTTCATTAATCGCGTAACACTTTATATTTACATCGCTGTGTAATTTTATTGATTTATTAATGTTTTGATAAAGAAAAAAAGTCATGGTCACAGTGTAAATAAAGTCATTAAATAATAAAAATACAAAAGAAAAAATGCATAAGAATCGTAAAATATTTAATGTTTAATTAATAGTTTGATATACTTTATGTATTTTTTACGTTTAAATAGAATATTTATGCTAATTGTCCACTTTGCATATCTATTCTAATGTTTCAACTATTAATAAATACTAACACTAAAAATTGTTAATTAGTATATTCCCGTACAAGTTTATGACTGAATGTGTCAAGACGAAAAGTAATGTTTTATTTAATTGCATTCTGATCTTTATTTATTCATTTATTTTTTGACCTTTGCTTGAACACCCCTGAACGTTTTTTTTTCTTTTTCTTTAATCTATCTTTTATGAGATTAGACAGTCCTTCATAAGTTATACCTTGAGGGTCCCCATGTGGTATATTTACGCTGAAAATAGTTCAGCCCATTGTGCGTCGCTGCCTAATGAGATTGGTCGTTAAATGAATGACACAAAGGCTGAAGGGGGGCGAGCCGGGGGGATAGAGACCCAAAGCACTCGGTTTCCCCTCTCGCCACGCGACACAACAGCAAGACACGGCGTAACCCCGACCCCACCTCCTCTGCTCTCCACTAACAACACCTTTCATGTTGCTGTGAAAAGCTAGCGTGGACGTGGTAAGTCAGGTGGCCCTTCACTGCCCCGCTGACCGTGTTTGTGTCCGTCTGCACGTCTGTGTTTGTTGAGAGGAAGCGAGGGAAGCCGAGAGGTGGGTAGGGGGTGAGAAAGATGCTTGGCTGGATGGAGGGCTTGATCTGTGAAATGCATCAAGACAAGTGCAGTGCTTCTGGTAAGCTGTCATTTCCAGGGTCGTGTTTGAGAGGGGTGATGCTCCTGGAAGCATGTTTCAGAGACACGCTTCTTTGGATGAAACTCTTGACTGTAATTAATGCATTGTTTGTCTTTCCGTATGTACACTTTACTTTTGAGTTCTTCTCTTTTGCTGTGAAGCTTGTTCGTTTTAGGAACTAATAGTTTTTGTTTAGTTATGCATTGGGAAGCGTGGCTTTTGGCAAGCTGACACCTGTATTTCAGTGAAAACTAAAGTAGGCTCAAAATCCAGGAATGCTTGGACTTTAAATGATTATTGTAGGATGACTGTTGAATCCGATTGTTGACCACTTTTCTCAAAGTTTGCTTCTGCACAGTTGCTTTTAATAATGTGGTTAAAGTTTTTTGTTTTTATATTTGTCATTTAGTTTCCTTCATTTATTTCCTTTGGTTTTAAAATAAAATATTGATTTTGGTTTCCCACAAATTTGGCATGAATGGCATAAATGCAAAAAATATTGTAAATTAACATTTGACTTTTTTTTTAAAACATTGTTCATTTGTGACACACACACACTGACGATGTAATACCTAAAGTTGTGGTCAATCTGATAAATGCAAAATGCAGAGAGTTTGAAATCTAGATTCAAATTCAATTTATGAAGTCCTTTGAAAGATGCATGTCTTTTTTTTTTCCTGGCTATGAGAATATGGGTTAAGAGTATTCAGAATCCATCCTCTTTATTAAATCCTGGGGTTAAGTCAAATTTACATTTCCTTAAAGATTATTCATTTTACTGATGCATATAATCATGTTCAAGTTCCATCTGCTGGTCTGGGAAGCTTGATTTAAACTCAAAATGTGGCTTTTTTGACCTTTTAAGTAGAAAAGAGTGTGACCTCACTTTAGGGTCACAAATGTTCGTTTGTGTGTGCGTGAATGTGTTTGTGTGCGCATGAGTGTGTGTGCGCGTGAGTGTGTGTGTGTGCGTGCGCGTGCGTGTATGTTTGTGTGTGCGTCTGTGTGTGAGTGAGTGAGTGTTTTTTTATTTGGAAAAATAATTGTTATATTGTTGTATGTATAAATAAAAATGTATCTATAAAATGCACAGTTTTAGTTACACAGTAATAAATATATGTTTGTGTATGCATGTGTGTGTGTGTGTGTGTATATATATATATATATATATATATATATATATAAAAATAATTAATTTTGTATATATATATATATATATATATATATATATATATATATATATACAAAATTAAGTAATATAAATAATATATATAATTAATATATATGAATACAATTAGCTTTAAATAGAAGTGTGTATGTTTTGGTTTGGTGTTGTTCTACACTTATGCTAACACAAGCATTCTAGTTATTACGGTGAAATAAGGTAATTACGGAAGCGAAGAGTTGATTTCTTATGCTAGACATCATTTATTATACACACATTAGAAGACAGTTGTAAAAACAAGTTTATGACGATAGTGTGCATGCATCCATTCTGTTTATTAGAAGATTACAGAATGAGACTTCATAAATCCATGATCCTGATCCCTCAGCCCTTTTGGACATTTTAGTTAAATCAGAATTCCCCACTAGTCCTCTTTTTAATGCATAAAATACTTAGGCGCAACTCTTTCCAAACAAAGCTTACTCGGACTGGGAATTCCTATGCCAGAGGTAAATCCGAGTTAACATGGATTTAGACTGGCATGAGTTAAAGGACTAGAGTTTGTAATCCAGGTGGCCTGGGGATTTCGCCACACACTGGCAAAAATCACTTAAAACTCCCCGAACAGCCTGAGCTGCAGTATCCCGCCTGCATGCGCCGCATCTTCCTGAAATGATGACAGCACAGGCGGAGATGTGCTGAAGCAGAGCTCTGTGGTGCTGGTGTCTGTTTAGATGCCAAAGAGGACTTTCCACCGTGTTACAGACCTGCTCGCTTTGCTTTGAGTCAAACATGTCGTCTGTGCACGTGTCAGTAGGTGAAGTGTCACATATTCCAGTGTTTTTTAGTCACGTGTGCCCAAAAGAAGCTCATTAATAAGCCTCAAGTGTCCCTGTTGTGCTCATATAACTCGTTATGTTATATATTATTTAGCATTATCAGTAATATTATTAAAGCTACTTTTAATCAAATAAAAGCACTCACAAAGTAGTGCATATATTCTACTTTGAGTGTAAAACTTTACATATTTTATACACTATTTTAGTCCATTAATTACAGTTAGTGGTGGTTTTAATCTATTAATATTTATTATAATTGCTTTACAGATTACACGTGGTCATAATATTGTCTGTGCAGTGGAACTGAAATAACAACATTAAGTTGTGGATTTAATCTATTATTAATATTTAGTTTTTATTATTTTATATATTTAGTTTTAAATAGATACTATTTTAATTATAAGTAGCTCATATGTTCTATTTCAAGTGTAAAACTTAATTATTTGTTTTAATTGATACTAATATTATAATAAGCACATATACTTAGTGTAAAACTTTACAGATTAAACATGATCATCATATTTCTTCTTTATAAAGTAACTGAAATAATGGCATTAATAACAATTAGTTGTGGTTTTAATTAATATTTATTATAATTGCGTTACAGGTTACACGTGGTCATAATATTGTCTTTGCAGTGGAGCTGAAATAACGACATTAATAAGTTGTGGATTTAATCTATTAATATTTTTGGATACTTTAAATGGATGCTATTTTAATTATAAGTAGCTCTATTTCAAGTGTAAAACTTAATTGATTTGTTTTAATTGATACTAATATTATAATTTGCACATATACTTCGTGTAAAACTTAATTGATTTGTTTTAATTGATACTAATATTATAATTCGCACATATACTTCAAGTGTAAAACTTAATTGATTTGTTTTAATTGATACTAATATTATAATTCGCACATATACTTCAAGTGTAAAACTTTACATATTAAGCTTGATCATATTTCATCTTTATAAAGTAACTGAAATAATGGCATTAATAACAATTAGTGCTTTTAATCTGTTAATATTTTATCATCATCCTCATCATGTTTATTGATCCTATTGCTATTATTATTATTATATAAAGTACTCTTTTATTTCAGTTTAATCAGTTTCATTCATTTTCCATTGACTTTATACAAGTTGCTTTAAACTGCAGGTTTAATGAAGCAAAATGCAAGCGCTCAGGTTGGGAATCACTAGTGTATTGGGGGGGGAAAAAGTAACTTTTCCCCCCCAGATGCTTAATTTCGAAGAAAGCAATTTATGCGAAGTGCAAGTGCAATTCCCCCTGACTTGCGTTGCCAGATTGTTTTGGGGTTCGATTTCATAATCAGAGCTCAACACTGTCAGTGGCCGCCAGTTTCCAAACATATGCCATGAAGGGCAACCTTTCCCTTTTTCTCTCTCCGTCTCGCATGCTGCTGGAACAAGTGAGCAAACAGGAGGGACAGTGTTTGTGGAGGATGAAGAAGCCGTGGTGAAGTGGAGTTGTTTAATGACAGGAACAGCTGACTCATTAGGCAAGTGCAGTGAAAGGTAATTAACCCTGGGAAAAGTACAGCTGCCATGCGAGCTGTTCATTTCAATCTTATTAGGAATCAGGAGTTTAAAGGGTCTTCTCCTTTCAAACCCTGCCCGTAATATAGGCCTACTTCTCCCCCCCCCCCCCCCCTTTTCTCCTTTTCCATTTTTTTTAACCCAAGGGCTTCAGAGCCTGGAGACCTGCCTTTTGTGCTCCAGGATTTAGCTCGAATGGTAGCCACGGCTTCAACAAATTGCCGACCACCTGGTAGTACTCATGCGTCCTCTCTATTGAGATACCTTCCCGTCCTGAAACAATGGGCCGGATCAGTGCGTGCTGATAACGGAGAACGGGCGTGGAAGTTGTCCCTGCTAACACCTGGCTTCGATTGTGGCATCTCATTTACGTTTCAGATGCCCTTTTGTGCTTCCCCAAACCACATTAAGGGAAGCGATAGGTCAGCCTTTGAATTGAAGATGTGGAGACAATGCAATTCACTTGTTGTTAGCATAAATAAATATGTTTGCATTGCTCAATAACTCAATCTGAAATATATTTGGATCTAATCTAGGTCTGTTACTTGACTTTCATGAAGTCTCTCTCTCTCTCTCTCTCTCTCTCTCTCTCTCTCTCTCTCTCAAATGGGTCTTTACTTTAAAGAAGCTTCAGTAAAGGGAGAATCCATCTGTCTTTATCAAAATAAGTGCCTGACAGTATTTAGTTCTTTTGGAGGCATTTTTTTTGCCTTCACACAATAATGATCCAAATGTATTATAATTATTATAATAATTTATTCTAATTCTAAATATCTCATTTAAATACATATGTTATATATGTAATTATTTATTAGAATTATCATTTATAATAAAGAAAAAAGAAAAAGTTAACTCATTAAAATAAGCTACACAATTTTACAAAAACAGTTTTTATAAGTTATAACTCATTTTTTAAAGTCTGTTTAATTGAAGTTGAAATTACTTAAAAATCCAACTTTTTTTTCTTTTTTTCTAATGTATTTTCGCAAACAACATTATTATTATTTTTTTTACATTTGCTGGCAAATTTCTTGAGAAAAATTGTCTTCACACAATAATGATCCAAATGTATTATAATTATTATTATAATTATTCTAATGAATTATTTCTAAATATCTTATACATTTTAAATGCATATACATTATATATATTTATTATAATTATAATTTATTATAAAGAATTCTTACACTGTAAAAACTCTTTCATTATTTTACAAATTTTTTTTACAAGTTCTAACTTATTTTTTAAAGTCAGTTTAATTGAAGTTGAAATGACTTAAAAATCCAAGTTAATTGTACTTAAAAATGTGATTAGTTTTTTTCCCAGTGTATTATCACAAACAACATTTCTTTTTAATTTGCTGGCATATTTCTCGCTAAAAGATGAATGTTTTTATTATATTTGGTCACTTTTGCAGAATTGTTTGCACAAACTTTAACTCTGGAGCTGTGCGAACGCCAGTTTCCATCGCAAACAACCTTTTTTATCATCCGTGTTTGCTGGCAGATTTCTCCTAGAATAATTTATCAGATGAGAAATGCTTTAAACAGTTGGAAACAAGTGTATCTTTGAAGTTACTCCCACATTAGACCTAGGGACAGATGATGCACTTTAAGGTAATTATACTGAAACTAATTACGCTTGCCCTAGAAAGAAAACATAGCCTCATATTCCAGGAGCTAACAGAAGTTAAAATAGCAGCTTTTGAGTTCTCAGATTTCACAGTTTAAGTCTCTGGCATGAACTACATGGAGACTGATATCTCGCGTTTACACACACCCGCCCCTTCTAATCTCAGGCGTCCCTTTTCTTTCCATCTCTCTGCCTTTGTTTTTAGGCAGAAGGCCTATAACGCCAATGATCTGTGCTTTTCCTCATTGTGAATATTTTCTATGATTTGATCAATGTTTGATGTGCATGTCGTTCATCTCCATAGAAGTAAAGCGTGTGAAAAGTATCAAAGCAATACAGCGTAATGGATTGTGCTCAACTCCACCCAGTTCAGACATATGTCAATGTTTGCTTCACACCTCCGCATGCTTTTTTTATTCGAAAAAGCATGTAAACAAAACCCCCGGCCGCCCTGCCGATGCGCATTCAATTGCAATTATTTTCTTCCTTTCTTGTTCTTTTCCCCTCTTTTTGGGTTACAGTAAGACATTCAGCGCAAGGGGAAAATGAAAGTAAAACGCAGCTATCTCTCGCTTTGCGCTTTATTACGCCGCAACAGAAAAACACTTAGCATGTAAAATGAATGTGGAAATTATTCCTGGGGTAAACTATAAACACACAAGTTACCCCTCCCGCCCCCCACCACCATCCTCCTAGATCAGAGTGTAATTGCCAGTAATCAGGTCTGTTTGCAGCTGATAAAACCTCTCTGAATGCGTGGAACCCTCTTTGTATGATGACTCAATTATGCCCGAAGTGGCTCATCAAACCTGGACCATCAGCAGCTTTAATAAATAAGGAGGCACAAACTTGCTGCAGGCGCATTGTGATTCCATTCATTCCATAATTAAATCCATTCCTGGCTTAACCCTTTTCCAGCCAGACGCTACAGACGAACAAAAAGAGGGAGAGAGAGAGATAGAGAGAGAGAGAGGGAGAAAAGAGAGTGGGTGACCTTGCAATGAGATCCTGTGTCTTCATAACTCTCCATGTGCGATACTAGCAAGACAGGTGATATGAAGGGAGAGAGAGGGAGAGAGAGACAGGGAAAGGTGATTGGAAGGAGAGAGAGAAGAAGAGAGAGAGGGAGGGAGGTATCTGGGTGGAGATAGAGCTGGAGGTCTTTATTTATTCATTGTTTAGTGCCACATAGTGCTTATTCCGTAATTACACTGAAAGTACAATCTAATCATAACAGTCATTGAGGAAGGAAAAGGGCAGTGAGTGTGCTTCGGATGCTTTTCATGCCTGTTTCTTTCTGCTTTTTACCCTCTATCGTTTCACAAAGTCAAGTTACAAAGACAAATCTTATTGCAAGCGAGAAAGCACTTGTAGACATTCATGTTTCATAGAAAAAGTCCAATGAAATGAAAGGCAAATAACTTAAAATGTCTTTACAAAAATGTCTTTACACTGTGAACGTCTATGGGACAATGTTTTTTAATAAATGCATTCGTTAATGGTGGTTAGATTTAACCACAAAATAGTTTTTTACTACTGTTTATTAAAATAATGATCAATTTTTCAATATTCTGAAATCTAACATCCAAAATAATAGCATTATGTATGCAATATCAAAAATGATTTTAGTATAACGAATAGATTTAATAAGTTTTTTTTTAAATTAAATAACTTAAAATGTCTTTGCAAAAATGTATTTACACTGTGGACGTCTATGGGACAATCTTTTTTAATAAATGCATTAGTTAACCATCAGTTATTGGTGGTTATATTTAACCACAAAGTTTATTTATTAAAATAATTATTAATTTTTCAACATTCTGAAATCTAAAATCCAAAATAATAGTGTTATGAATGCAATATCAACAATTATTTTAGTATAATGAATAGATTTATTAAGTTTTATATTTTCCTCTTTCATTTTAATTTGGTTGTTTTTGCCATTTTTATTTGTTTTCTTTAAAGTCTAAATAGTTTTATTAATTTTAAGTTTGTTATTTTAGTACTTCAAGTTAGATTAAGTTGAATTAATTTTTCAATATTCTAAAATCTAACACTCAAAATAATAGTGTTATATGCAATATCAAAAATTAATTTTGTATAATGAATAGATTTATTAAGTTAAATTAAGTTAAATAAATTCATTTTAATTTAGTTTTATTTTTGCCATTTTATTTGTTTTCTTTAAAGTCTAAATAGTTTTTATTCATTTTAAGTTTGTTATTTTAGTACTTCAAGTTTAGTTTTTTGTTTCATTTACTGTTTATTTTATTTCAAGTAATGTTTTTTTGGCAAACAATTTATTTTACAGTGCCCGTTACACGCTACATGTAATTATTATAGTAATAACTATCATTTTTGCGTAGTTACATGCAGCTAGCCCTATAGTAAGTACATTTCATTTAATTATTTTCACTCTGTCCTTAATCGCTTTCTAACATGGATACTTTAAAATAAAACCAAGTTTGTAATCAGTAATCACCCAGCTTCTGGCTTACTTTGTCACTAATTAGTTACTAATAACTTTAAATGAATTCGGTATAACATATAAGTTAAAACACAACTTGTACACTTGCCCCATAGACTTCCATTGTAAGTGCATGGTTGTCAATTGTCACCTCATATATTATCGCTTAACTTGCAATTTAACCTGGAATCCCGTTTCTGTGCATGTGGTTATAAAGATAAAGATGATTTGAGGTTTGATTACTAGCAGTCGTCCCTTGAGTACTCAAATCCGACGAGCGATTGTGATGCGGATAACAAACATAATTACCATCTGCATTGTGTTGTTGTCTGCCTGTTTGTCTTATTTTTCTTGATGTTAGCATTCACGTGTTAAAGACTAGAAATGCGCGCGCCTTTTAATGATAGCTTGTCCGTTTCTGTTTTGATCAGAAAATGTCATTCATTTTTTTCTCATTTGTGTATGTTAACACTAATCTTCTTTGTATGTATGATTTTAAGGGTCGGCGTGTCGCCCATTGATGTTTAGAGGCTGTAAAGTGCAACTCTCTCGTTCGGCTCAGACGGGGCTTTGAGAAAAAGAGCAGATGGGTTAGGGCAAAGTGCAGCGACCGCATACACGCGCGCAGACGTACGCACACACGCCGTATCAGGAAGCACTATCTCCTTGGAGACCGCGAGGCCATGCACATTAGTGGCCCGGCCCTCAGAGGGACGCTGTCTGCGCGCAGAAGGGGCCGAGAGAAACCCCCTTATAATGATTCAGCAGATGACGGGCCGCTCAAGGAGTGGGCCGGCTTTCTTCTTATGCTAATGAGGGGGCCCCCTCCTCGTCTCTGGGCCCCTGTGTGCTCGCGCAACGGTGGGGGCCGCCGGGCAAAAGATGCTGGGAGTTTTTAGCCATAATTAACACAAAGCTCTCTCTCTCTCTCTCGCATGCTCTCTCAAAGCCAAGAGGCATGAATGGCTCACATATAGCGGAGCTCAGGCGTTGTGTAGCGCAGCGTTTAAATTGTCCCGATGCGCGCAATCACACAAAACTCTTCCCGGATTAACCATATTAATTACACACAAGCTATTTGATTTCTGTCAAGCAATCAATTTGCATCTTGTTAAGAAAGCCACATGAGGTCTTGTCTGTTAATTCGCTCCCAGGTTTCTCAACGGCACCATTTGAAACATTCACAGTTTCCAACAACTCCTCTATGTAGTCGTCCAAGTGGAAGTGAATGAGAAAAACTGTTATCTAAGAATGGCAAAAAGTCATGACTTTGTGTGCATTAAGTTATAGTCATTCTTTAACGGATAGAAAAGGCGGTTAGACTTTATTTTACAGTGTCATTGTTACACGCAGTTACTATAGGAATAGCAATAAATTATGCATAATTACATGCAACTAACCCTAAACCAAACCAAATCCTAACCCTATAGTGAGTGTTAGAAAGGCAACTTGACATAAAGTGTAACTGAACTAGCTTTTAAGAGCAAAAGCTGTCCATTTTAAAGTTTTACAATAAAACTGCCCTCATATATTTGGTTACATTTTAACTTAAAATTTGATTTCACACAAAAATACTCTCAAGTGCATTTCAAGTTGTCCCTGATGTCTTTTGTCTTCCGCCCCCCCCCCCACTCAGAGCATGAATAGCTTTTCTATTCGAACAGCTCCTAAATGTAGTCGTCCAAGCGGAAGGGAATAAATACTGTCTCTTTAAAAGCTTAAAATGTCATAAGAAGACTGAGGCGTATGACTGCATTGAGTTAAAGTGATTTTCAATAGGTAGAAATGGCTTTTTAGAGTAAAAAACTCCTTATAACTGAACTTTTTAATCATATTTTCTCTTAAGAACACTTAAAAGAATTCTCAATAGTCGTTGAGTTTTCATTCAAGTTTTGCTTGATATCTTTTGTCTTTTTTTCTTCCCTCAGAGCATGAATGTCACACTCACATCTTAGAGCAGCTGAAGAAACGTGTGTGCAGTAACCGGAGCGGCCCGCGGGGACCTCGCAGAACATCTTATTCATTACAGGCCAAACAAACAAAGGTAAAATCACTCACCGTTTCTGCAGTGGATGTATAGATTGATTCATTGATTCAGTCAGAGTGTCTCACGTGTGCACTTCCAGTAGTTTATACACTGTTGTTCATATGTATCAATTTGTGGCCTATCAAATAAATGTTTTCTCAGTTTTTCATGTCTGTGTGTATTTAAATGCTACATATTCATTTAGCCATATGAAAGTAGAAAAGTATTGCGCCATCCTGTTCAAAATGTTTTAATCTGTTGCTTTAAAAGTGTCCTTTACTAGTAAATTGCTCTGTATCCACATATCTATTTTGCACTCCCCTTATTTTTTATTTTATTTTGATTTTGATTCATTTTCTGCGTGTGACACAATGGAAATGCTCTTAAAATGAAAGTCTATGGGGCAACTGTTGTTCAACATTTTAGTTTTCGAACATTTTTGCATAAATAATGTTTGTGTGCATCATATCAATACATCAAAACAATAAAAAAAAAAAATTCAATCAGAATATATTACTTGCTATGAATAAACCTGATTATTTTAGCTTGCAGTCAATGTTAGGTAGCTTTTTAAAGTGGCATTTGCAGCAAAGTTGATTAGTAGTTTGGCTGTGGAATCAATTGTCATCGTTTACAAAGTGTTTTTTGGCGGACAGTTTTTTTGTTTTAAGGTGGACAGTGCTTGTTGACACACGGTTTGGATTTGTAAGGTGGTGACGTGTCATTTAAGGGATTGTTACTGAGCAGCTGTGTCCTCCTCCTCATGTCAAAGTTTCCACTCTGAACGTACAAAATATCAAATTACGCAACCCTCGAAATCTGCGTAGCCTTTGTTGAAATAAAGCCCTGTGCTTGTTGGGCTAATAAAAGCGTTTTTTTCACTTTCACAGCGAAACAATACAGAAATCACGGAACAAAACCTGGCTCTCACAGCTTTTAATAGTTTCGGCTTTCAAGAGGTGCCCGTCCGGAAGTGTCTGGCGTTAGCGTGCATCTATGTGTACACGAGCGAGCGAGTGTAATGAACTAATCAGGTACATTAGTTTTTACAGAATGTAATCTATAGTGTTTGGGAGTTGTTTGTCTCAATAGGGGCCCCCAGTAATCAAAAGTAATGAAGCTATTACGCGTCGGGAGCCGGGAGAGGGCCGGCGTGGCATTAAGAGTGGGCCACATAAAAGGTTTATTAAAGGAAATTAAGGTCCATCAATGCCACACCTGCTCCCCCTATTATAAATGTATGACAGGTCAGTGGCTTCAATCACAACAGCCAAGCCGAGAGAAGGGGAGATAGGAGTCATGTTTCCCATTATAAGCGAAGTAACAGCCCAGCCAGTGACTCACCGAGCTCACCAGACCCTCCGACCACTATAGAGCGCCATCAGCCCAGAATAATTACATTTAATAGGTTTTATTTGGGATCAGCAAGGCACTGCTGGCAGAGAGAAGCCGGGAGAGAGAGTGAGTAGGTGCAGCAGAGTATTAACAACTCTTTTTGTCTAAACACACACACACACTACTTTTGTTTGTCGCTGGTTTTTGCATTATTATATTTTCGCTCTCCCCTGTCTCACCCCCTTAAAAGTGAAGGCCTGTCTGACGCTTCTGTTTTTTTGCAGATGCTAAGTCAATTAAATCAAGCCCAAATATGAAGCCCGTAATGGACCGGAGCGACTGCATGAAATTCTCCTCTTTTATTTGTCGTAAAGTTCATTGACCTTTCATTTCTTGTGCTGATGCCTCATCGCACGCTCCAACTGATTGGATTACCGTCATTTTTTTACTACTATTATTTACTGTAATCCTATAATTTAAAACTTACTCATTCTTTTCTCTCACGATCCCAAGTTGCCATGCCTTGCAGATGTGGCGTTTCTGAAATTGCAAATGAAGTGCTTGCGATGTGATAAACTCTTTGCGTGACACTAATCTGGCTTACTTATTAATAACCCAAACTGACAGGAACTTAGCTGTCACTCTGATGATGAGATCCTGTTGAGATGAGTTATTAAACAGGATTATAAATCTCTGGAATTGAAAATTGCTATTTGTTATTAACTTTTTCCTGATTTGTTTTTTGGTTGTTTTCCAGATGGACTCTGACAGTGAAGAGAATCGCAGCGAAACATGTGATGGTTCGAGTAAGTCTATTTTTAATAATATAATAAGTCATCACATGACATATAACAATGTTTTATGTATTAATCTGTCATTATAAGGCTAGTAAATATTTATAAAGTTTTGCTTGACTTTTTATACGTCATATAATTGTCAACGGTATACTCCGCAATTTATAATCAAATAATATTCAAGGTTATTTACATATTCAATTTTTTTCAATGCATATGCGCATAAAGTGTTAAAGTGCTTCATATCATTGTAAAGATGTATAACCCATTACCTCTGCGACATAATATTTATTTTATGCACTTGTTATGAAACAATGATCCCATAACACTTTTTAGAGCGCATTATTGGTTTTAGTAAACATGTAGGGATGCATTATATTCGCCCTGTACAAAGTTCACATAAACAAGCAGAACACATTTCCCATAATGCCTCAGCGACGGCCTCCTGACAGGCTCGCGTGCGCACGCCCCCTTTTCCTACGCACATTTGATCTGGAGTGTTAGTTTAACGGTCTCACATCAGATCTGTCAATTTTAATATTAATCCTCTTTAGCTGGAGAGAGGTGCGGTTGCCGCGGTGATGCATTATGCAGAGACAGTGACTTCATTATGTGGCAATATTCTTTCAAACGAGTTAAGGAGGGCGTTGTGAATGGAAAGAGCGACTAAAGCATGACAGAGGACATCATTATTCAAGTGTTTAGAGCCACGTACTGTACCTCTCATGTGCGCCTGGCCCTTTAATGTGCCGGTAAAAATTCATGATGGTGTTTTATTGAGTCTTCACCATGGGATTGAGGTGAAGCTGTGAACGAGATATTCTCTCCTACTGACACACATTCCTTCTCTCTCTCTCTCTCTCTCTCTCTCTCTCTCTCTCACTGTACATCTCGTGAGACTAAGTTCACAGTGAGGCTTTGAATATATAATGTTGTCAGATCTGTGATTCTTAAACACGATTTAGTAAAGTGATCCCGCTTTTTTCCCCATGCAAATCCAGATATGTGTGTTGTCTTACACCGTGTAATCTGTTGCTAATTTTGCCCCAAGAGAGAATATTGTGCTAAACTAAACATGCTTTATGAAATATAAAACAATTCATTCCTGTCAGAGATGTTTCATTTGAACTTTCTTTTCATTTAGTCTGCAAAAATATTAAAATGTTTGTTTGGTAACCTAAAACGTGCATCATATGGTTTTAATCAAGTTTTATTCAATGGTTTTATTCAACAAATAATGATGTAATAAAAATATAATATAACTTAACAAATAGTTTAATTAATTATACAAATAATTGTTAATAATTTAACACATTTATAAATGTATAACATATATATATATATATATATATATATATATAGTATTTTAATGGCATTTAATGGTATTTAATATAGTGTATTATTATTTTATTTTGTAGTTATAATGTAATATGATTATTATTTTCTTATAATATTTAATAAGACTCAATCTGATTACTTTGGGTTGGATCAACAAATGTATCTCGTTTATGTAATGACAAAATTTTTGCTTAGAATGAAGAGTAATTTAACTAGTTGCATTTGGCAAAGACAAGATATTAGAAAGACATTACCCAGAATGCCTGAGCTTAAAGGGCCAGATCACTCAAAAATGACAATTTTGTCATTGTTCCAAACCTGAATGACTTTGTCACTTTCGTGTGATGGATTGAGTTTGGTGCACTCTTACAACTAAAGGTTTAATAGGGTTCTATATAGAAACCAAGGGTTCTTGTCTTCATTTTAAAGAACGTTTTATGCCATAAAGGTTCTATATGAGGAGAAATGTCTTAAATTATTGCATAATACTTTCATGTTTAATGGGTTACTTTAAAGGTGCAGGAAACGATGTTAAAGGATCACACCGCTATCTTTATTAGCACCGCCCCCAAATTCACAAACACACCTCCCCCCTCATGAATGGACATTACTGCTGATTGGCTAAGTGTGTTTTGGTGCTCGGTCCGATCCGCATTCAACAGCATTTCTCTGAAATTGCCTATTGCAACTTTAATGTATGTTCATAAATATATCATTCATAAACCTGAAAGAACCCTTTAAGGTTCTAGCTAGAACCTTATGGGCTGTTAAGCCACTAGCAAAAAGGGTCAAATGATACTGGACAAGGCCAGATACTCTCTAATGTGGTTTAAAAAAACAACCTGAAACCTTATTTGCATCCGATTGTTTTGTACGATTTGCATTTTTTTTGTTGCTGCTATCCATAGCCATATTTTCAGAGCACAAAAAAGAGGGAGAGGAGGTTTCTTTATGATTGATTTTTGCTTAGGATGTTTTGTATGCCAGAAGAGTTGTATCCTCAACGTAAGCGTCTCTCACCGAGTCAGCAGGATCCTTCATCATTGTGTCCGTCTGAGTGTGACATTAAAGCGAGAGGTGTGTGAAGGATCACAGGCAGGTGGTGGAGGGGCCGGTCTCGCTGGTGGAAATGTAAACATGTGTGTTTACTCTTTCTCTCTCTTTTTCTGTTTGCAGTTCTGCCTGACTGCATCGCTGAGGCGCCCAGGTAAGCCCGAGAGTTCACTACCTGCTTGCGAGTGTCAGTTTATGGCTGTTCTGACGCCCCTGCAGCATACGTGCTGTTGTCAAAAGTTGCATTTAAGATTTCAGATTTTAGATACTTAAGTCACACTTAAGAATAGTTACCAAATATTAAAGCAAGTTTTACTTCATCAGCTTCACCTGTTTTAACTTGGTGTTTTGGTGATTTTTAGTTGATGTATAAAGTCATTTAGTTTATTATAGGTGTTCTTGTGTAACTTTCTTTAAAATCAGTGTCGCTTGGTTGGATGTTTTACATCTAATGCAATGACATTCATACATTTTTAAGTGTGACTTAAAGTTGCACTTTGTAACTTTCTTTTGTTCAAAAGGAACCTAATTTAAATAATGATCATCAATCCTTCTTCCAAAACACATTTTTGTATGGTAAGCCTATTATATGCGTTTATATTTTAGATCTGTCGGGATGGTTTTCGCCTGTTGGTGTCTCGCCATATCCATAAATAGAGAAAAGTTACTCCGGCCCCTTTGAAGTGTCTATGTTGTGGGATTGATATAGTTTAGTCACAAGGTTGACATGGAGTTGATAAATCTCCAACCTTAAGGGAATCACACTGTTTTAAACAAACGAAAAGCGGAGGAGAGTCTGCTGTAAAAAAGAGAATGTGACACAGCTCGTAATAAAACAAGAATCAACATTAGCTTGAATTTTCGGAGATGACACAGTCACGCAGAGCAGAAGCACAAAAAAGTCTTGTTTTTTAACCACTATAGGGCCAAAAGCTACACAGTGTACCTGTAAGTGTCCACATACATTTTGGGGCTGATGTAGTTTTGTTAATGGCTTGTTGCATGTGATTTAAGCAGCATGAATTCTTTAAGCGATGCAAGTTGTTTTGTGCATTTCTTCGTGTCAAAGTCCACACTTACCTTTATATAATATCGGCCTACAGCAAACATTTTATTCTCTGTATCATTCCTTAATATGCAGCGTGATAGCTGATAATAGCAACAGATTTCTCATTGAAAATAATGAGCCAGTTCATGCTTGAGTGTTTTGGACTCTGTGTTCACACATAAGTTCACACATGAGGATCTGCGATGCTGAATTTCTTAGTCACATCTTGCAGGGAATTTCAGATGCTGCCCTGATGAGTTTTGTATCAAAGTCGCTGTCTCAAAGAGCATGAAATGCCATTCACCAGCCATCTTATTTAAAAAACAAAAAAATTATTTGTGTGTGTGTGTGAGAAGCTGGGTGTTTAGCGAGACAAAATGTGGGGCGAGGCTTGATTTGATCCATCGGGAATTGATTGGATGGTGAAAAGTGGTTGAAGGAGGGGAGGGGTTGAAAAATAAGAAGGCCAAAATGGAAAGTGGGTTCAGAGGTGGAATTATATTTTTGTCTCTGAAATAACGTATTATTTACTGTAAAACCAATAATGTGATTATTGAAAGAAGTCTTTTAAAAATGTCATTTATTCCTGTGATCAAAGCTGTGATTTCAGCATCATTCCTCCAGTCTTTTTCATTATCAATGTTGAAAATAGTTGTGCTGCCTATTATTATTATTTTTAACAGCTTTTATTTGAAATCGAAATCTTTTGCAGCATTATAAATGTCTTTACTTTTACTTTTGCCCAATTTATTGCATTCAAATCATCTCAAACTCAAACTTTTGAACAATATTGTAAGTCATTTTATTAACAAGCTGCATTTGTACGTGATCTGAAGAGCCTATAAACAACTGTTGAAGCACCATATCGCAACTCAAGAACGAGAGTTTTTTTGAGTGTTAAGAGTCCGTATTGGCACAGCTTATTTCGAGGTGTGTCGAAACAACACTAGACCTGCACCTCATGGGTCAGATTGGTTAGATCTTGTACCTCAACCAATCACATACTCGGACACAGACAGTTTAACGCATTGATTTGTTGATATGACGCATTCGTTGAATGACCCCTTGCGTTCCGCTTTCAGCTTGCATCTCGGAGCGGGTAAAAAGCGGGCGGCCGCAGAAGGGGCCCGCGGGGCGCCAGTCAACAAGAGGAAATCGCTCCTGATGAAGCCCCGCCACTACAGTCCCAGCCCCTGCCCCAGCGAGGGGGACGGCGAGGAAGACGACCTGGCAAGCGCTCAGGACAAAGACGCGCCCAGGAACACTGACACTCCAGCAGGTAGACAGATGTCCTGTTGTTTTGTCTGTTTTGATGAACAATTGACGCTGAATTTTAAACTACCATCTGTTGCATTCATATATTTGTTTCCCTCCTCCTCCTTCGCCTCCTCTCCCTCCTCCCCCACCGCATCCATCACGTTTGTCTATCACACACCACCGTCCCGTGGAAGTTGATCCGTCAGAATATTCCTAGCCGGTTTTTCTTCCCGCATCCGGTCTCCAGATTAAGGCGATTTCCTCCGCTCAACTACTTTGAAACCCGGATTAAAAACTCGGTGGCGTTAAAGTAGCTGGCTGCCTCCGGGTTGATTATGCAGCCTGGAAAAGTGCTTTTTTATAAGCAAGTGTGGTTGCTTGCATAATTATGCAAATAGGGTAACTGAGAATAGAATGCACCAAATTATATTGTGCCTCGTTGACAAAAGAGAGTGATCATACACTCCAACAACAAAACATTTTTGGCAACGGAGGCACGGAAACGTTAAAGTCGATATTACGTTTTAAAGCAGTCTCCTTTCTAGAAACAAAATGCTGCCATTTCCTAATGAATCAAATTATGAGCATGTTGGCAACAATACCCATGCTTTACATGTGTACCTCCACACCCCTATAATCTGCACTTATTTGGTATATTTTTAACGATGTAACCAAGCAACAAACGTAATTGTCCCTTTCGAAAGCTTTTGTTAGACCATCGAACGCAGCCCAAATATACATAATTAGGCATAATGTGTGCGGCTCATTATTGGACACATGTGGGTTGTTAAATGGACAACAAAATAGCTCAATAAATTGAACAGCATCATTGGAAATGGAATTTATTTGTTTCTCTGATTTCATATTACCCACAATAATCATAACCTTTTTTTTTTTCTCCCCTCCTCCTTCGAGTTTTTAGTATTACATTCGAAAGTTGCGGAATGATTAGGAAAATCTCTCGTTTGTCATATTTCCCTGCTGTCTCGCAACATGTTTCCTTTGCGTTTTGCCAAAGTGCACTACTGAAGAAGTGCTGGTGGAAAAAAAATGATAAAAAAACATAATGTGCGGGGTGTGACTGGGAGTGAATGACGACTGGGACCGTAGCAAAATTAATGGATCTGTAGGGGGACGAGAGGGGTATGTGAATTTCATGAGAAAACAAGGAAAAGGGAAGGCAGGGGAGGAATTAAAGGGGTGTAAGGATTCCATTTGCTACTGTGTGTGTGCGTGTGACTCCAGCCAAGCTTCTGGTCTCCATACACACAATGGTAATGGTTATTCTGGAGTATAAACCATTCACCTGTTCCAAAACACAAACCACTCTCTGCATCCAAGCATTTTTCGCCCTTGTTTGCTCCAGTCTTTTTTCCCCCCACTGTTCTGTATTTTTTTTTTTTTTTTTTTTTTGGTCAGGGCTGTATCTCCATCTGGATGGCAGAGAACTCCTAATCATCTGCTCTGTTAATTGTGTCTTAGCATAACTGGCGAACTTTTCATCTGCGCTGGACTGCTTTGGGTTTTCACACCTCAAACTGCTGACAAAATCAGGCAAAATCATCCGCTTTTAAGTGTGTTTGCAGTCAAATTCATGCTTTCGGTGTCCAGATGCTTCATGTTTTTCTGTTACAGGCACTGATTCTTGAGATGTGGGACAAGAATGAGCTGCAGAAATTAAATATTCAAGTTTAAAGTTTATGGACTAATCTGTTCGGCTTGTTCATGTTTTGGTGAAACTTCCTGCTGCTTCAATTATGTTTTTGTTATTATTCCCATTTCTATTACTTTATGCAGGTCGATACCATCAGAAACAAACATGAGTAGTGCCACGTCCGATGCTTATTATAAATGAAGCATTCAGCTATGATAAATTTAGACCACAGGATGGCTTCAGTCTGATTTTCGAAATGTCTTTTAAAATATAAGTGGCAAAATCTAATGGTGTTTATAATCACATTTTGTCACTGATGTATTGTAGCCGTTTCATTTATTTGGAGTTGCTTTACTAGCATACGGAAAAATAAATAAAAGAATCAGGATGAAGACTAACTTGCCTGATTTTATTAATATTTTTATAATCTGAAAGATATGTGCATTTATTTAAATGAATATTAATACTTTTTTTATTTATTTTTTGTAAATAGCAAAAATAGCATTATTTTTTGCATATTTTTTTTTATTGAAAAATCGACATATTTGTATAATAAAAATATTTATTTAAAAAATAGTGAAAATATTTTTTACATTTCTTTTTGTTGAAAAATCTACATATTTGTATAATAATATATAATATATTCATTTTTTAAGTTGCATTTATTTAAATGAGTATTTATTTACTTTTTTATAACATTTAATATTTATTTAAAAATAGTGAAAATAGTTTTTACATATTTTTTTATTGAAAAATATACATATTTCCATAGTAATTTTATTTTTTTTAAATATACTTAAAAAAAAAAACTTTCACTTTATGAAAAATAAAACCAGGCAAATTAGTCTTCATCCTGACTGTTTAATATATATTTCATCTTTATAAGAAGCACTGAGAGGTCGTTTTTTATGTTTAAGGAACACTCTATCCGCTCTGATTCGTATCATTGATGATTTAAAAGTGTGGGATGTTATTTTATACATATATTTTCTGAATCTGAAAGATATGCATTTTTTAAGGTAAATTTATTTAAATGAATATTAATACTTTTTTATTTTACACATATTTAATATTTATTTAAAAATAGCGAAAATATTTTTTACATATTTTCTTTATTGAAAAATATACATATTTGTATAATAAAAATATTTATTTAAAAAACACACCTTTCAGTTTATGAAAAATAAAACCAGGCAAATTGGTCTTCATCCTGACTGTTTAATATATATTTAATCTTCATAAGAAGCACTGAGAGATTGTTTATTATGTTTAAGAAACACTCTATCCGCTCTGATTCGTATCATTGATGATTTAAAAGTGTGGGCCGCGTTTCATCTCTCAAGAATCAGCGCGGTAACGTTCGACACGCATTCAATTGGAAGCAAGTCCAAAAATAAAAACGGCCGAGATTAACCACCCTTTCCTCAAGCAGCATGCATAAAAACTGTAATTATCTGCACAAACAGAATCAAAATTTAGGATGTGCGCTATAGCATTATGCCCTCGCGTTCGTACGGCGCCAGTGTAGACCTCTGCGACATTGTGCCGGAGTTTGGCATGGTACGAACGAATCGACAAGCACACTCTAACCCCTCAAAGCCTGGTTTCCATTTTTGGCAAGAGACGGGTGAGATTGTAAATGCCACTGAGCTCTCTATCCCCCATTTAGGGATGTTTTTGGGGGGATTAAAAGCAGGACTACTTTATATGCTCTTTAAGTCGAGCAACTGTTTGTTAAGGCAGTATGATCCCATTAGAAGCCCCTGAAACCGCATGTGGCGGCAGCCAAAATGCTCTAATATCTAATCAACTCAGTGGCTGCATATGGAGGGTGGCATAAGGCCCTCTAAGAGGATAGATGTATCTCATGCTTGCACTGTATTTTGAACTTTAAACCCTATTGCCCAAAGAGCTTTAACCCTGGCCGGGTAAGTTTCAGAGAGATCAGTTGTGGATTGTAAATCAATCCAGCTGATAGTTTTCTTTTGTTAATCATTGACTCGATTACTTAATATAATCGGGTCTGTTGCGAGTCGTTTAAAGGTGATTTTAAGGGATAAAAGATCTGAGATTTGTCAAAAAAGGAATTATTCATATAAAGCCCATTCAAATAAGCTTTATGGATTTATCAAAAGTAGTACTGTGGTAGAGCACATCATGCTTCTTCCTGATTAGCGTTTACAGCTTTATATCATGAGGTCTTTTAATTCATTGTGGAGTTTTTCCAGTTCGTTTAACACATTTTTAACAAAGTCGCACTTTTAAAAAACACCGTTGCGTAACTTGAACAGATGGAAGATTAAATTAAGAGGGCATTTTATCAACGTAAACATTTACACGTTTTATGTGTGTTATTTATTTTTTATTAATGTCAAGATTTGGATACATTTCAATTAAATTATACATTTATAACATATTGGCATGAACTTGGGGTACATAATGTTTATCGTAATGTTTTCTTGACAGAATTGTATATTATGTATATATATTTTATATAAATAATTTTTATATTAATTTCATAATTTATGCTAAATTAATGCTTTTTCTTGTCAAGCTTTCCGTCCGTCCGTCCGTCTGTCTGTCTATCTATCTATCCATCCATCTATCAGTCCATCTATCATCCATCTATCCGTCTGTCCATATTTCTATTTATCTATGTATCTGTCAATCTATCTGTCAATCCATCCATCTATCCGTCTGTCTGTCTATCTATCCATCCATCTGTCCGTCCGTCCGTCCGTCTATCTATCTATCTATCTATCTATCTATCTATCTATCTATCTATCTATCTATCTATCTATCTATCTATCTATCTATCTATCTATCTATCTATCCATCCATCTGTCCGTCCGTCTATCTATCTATCCATCTATCTGTCTGTCCGTTTATCTATCCATCCATCTGTCCGTCCGTCTATCTATCCATCCATCTGTCCGTCCGTCTATCTATCTATCCATCCATCTGTCCGTCCGTCTATCTATCTATCCATCTATCTGTCCGTCCGTCTATCTATCTATCCATCTATCTGTCTGTCCGTTTATCTATCCATCCATCTGTCCGTCCGTCTATCTATCCATCCATCTATCCGTCCGTCTATCTATCTATCCATCCATCTGTCTGTCCGTCTATCTATCTATCTATCTATCTATCTATCCATCCATCCATCTATCCGTTCGTCTATCTATCCATCCATCTATCATCCATCTGTCCGTCCGTCCGTCTATCTATCTATCTATCCATCCATCTATCCGTCCGTCTATCTATCCATCCATCCATCCATCTATCTATCTATCTATCTATCTATCTATCTATCTATCTATCTATCTATCTATCTATCTATCCATCCATCTATGCGTCCGTCTATCTAGCCATCTATCCGCCCGTCCATCTATCTATCTATCCGTCTGTCCGTCTATCTATCTATCCATCCATCCATCTATCATCCATCTGTCCGTCTGTCCGTCTATCTATCTATCTATCCATCCATCTATCCGTCCGTCTATCTATCCATCTGTCCGTCTATCTATCTATCCATCCATCTATCCGTCTGTCCGTCTATCTATCTATCTATCCATCCGACTATCTATCCATCTATCTGGTCGTCCGTCCGTCTATCTATCTATCCATCTATCCGTCCGTCTATCTATCCATCTATCCATCTGTCCGTCTATCTATCCGTCTGTCTGTCTATCTATCTATCCATCTATCAGTCTGTCCATCTATCTATCTATCTATCCATCCGTCCATCCGACTATCTATCCATCTATCTGGTCGTCCGTCCGTCTATCTATCTATCCATCTATCAGTCCGTCCGTCCATCCGTCTGTCTATCCATCTATCAGTCCGTCCGTCTATATATCTATCCATCTATTAGTCCGTCCATCTATCTATCTATCTATCTATCCATCCGTCCATCCGACTATCTATCCATCTATCTGGTCGTCCGTCCGTATATCTATCTATCTATCTATCTATCTATCTATCTATCTATCTATCTATCTATCTATCTATCTATCTATCTATCTATCTATCTATCTATCTATCTATCAGTCCGTCTATCCATCCATCCATCCATCCATCCATCTGTCTAGTATATGAATGTACTCAGAGACATATTTTGTTATATTTGTTTCCCTTCACATTTTTTCTAAACCCTAAAGCGAAGCTGTCATATTTGTCACAACTTGTGATTTTGAAGGATCTGAAAACCATCTGTTAGTCTTTTACTTCCAAACACAATCATCTAATGAGCTCTTCCTGATGATCCACCCATTTAAACCCCATCCGCTGTTCTGTGTGTCAGACGAGGAGCTCAACGGCACTGATGTTCTGGAAGACGCCGTCTATCACAACGCAAACTCTCACCACTTGTTGTCGTGGTCGGAACAAACGAGCGAGGGTTCGCCAGACCTCGTGCCTCAGATATCCGAACCCCAGAATGAGCAAGAAGAGGAGGAACACAACCCGGACTTCAATGACGAAAACCAGGAGGAGATCAGAGCCAGCTATCACCTGTCTCCAGACAGAGAGGCAGACGAGGAAGAATGGAGCCTTCCTCCGTCCCTGACGAAAGTAAACGGGATCCATCACAGCCCCAGTCCACCTGCAGACGATGCTCTTATAAAGAGACTCCGAATTGGTCAGCAGCTCCACGAAGAGGCTCTTTCTGCTTACATTAACAGAAACAATGCAGGGAACTTTATGGAGGAGTACGGCTCTGTAAGAGAGTTCAGCGACAGTGAGGAGGAGCTCCAGACGCCCAGGATGGAGGAGCGAGGAGGTATTTGGGGTCCGGGTCTGGTGGCCAGGCGTCTGGAGCTGGATAGGGCCCGACTGAACCTCAGTCTTCTAGAGCAGGCCATGGTGCTGCAGTCCGAACATAGACAGGTCATCCACAGTGCCTACAAAGACATGGACCGCTTCCTCCTGGAGCAGATGAACCATGATCGGAGGCAGCAGAGGATGCTGGAGATAGACGCTCGGACCATGTATCACAGCAGCAAAGGTGAGAGTCACTATCGATTTTTAAAGATTAATCGGGAGTCAAACTAGACTTTGTGTTTGACAAAGGAACGGCTCCTAGAGTCATTCGTTCTGGAATCGGATCACACTGGTCGTTATATAGGCATATGTTCTGATTCTCTCGAAAGAACCGACTCATAAGAGTCATTTATTCATCCATCAGAGTTTATATGTTATTAGCTTAAAAGAACCTGCTTATTAGAGTTATTCATTTGTTGGTCGACAGATTCGGACTGCACGGTTTTGCTGTGTCTTGTCGTAGGCTAAGTATTGCAGGAAGTGTTGACGAACAGAAACAAACATCATTCACATTGCTTTTAGAAGAACCGGTTATGAATACTTCTTGGTTCTCAGCCCTAACTTCACGACAACTTTTTCATAGCTATAGCTTTAATAGAGATTTATCTTCACTACAGATGAAGCACTTTTTTCTTCTTCTTCAATCTTTCAAAAGAAAATCTAATTTCCTGTTGTTAGTCATTTTATTTAGGCTATTAATGCAAATTGTAAATTCTTATTCATGTACTGCAAAAAAAAGTGCTCTATCTTATTAAAAACAACTTATTTTCCTAGTGAAATTCATTTTCAGATTCATATTCCTAGTATGTACAAACCCGTCTTTTAGTATGAAGGTGGATTATTATATATTTTGTCTACTCACTATAATAATATACAGTTCAAAGTTTAACATTATATAATTTATTAGAATGAAAAATTACAGCAGTTTGGAAACCTCTTCTGTACACCATTTCATAGTATATTTGTTTTTGCAATAGAAATCAAGAGATTCTAGCCCAAAGGGATAGATAAATAAAATCCTCTTAAGTGCAAAAAATATTATGACTAGAAAATATTTAATAGTAAATAACCAACATGTTATATATATATATATATATAAGAGAGCAAGTACAAGAAGACAATCTTCTGATGACATTCTGTAACATGAAATGCTGGGTTTTTATCGGTATCAGCCAGATATTTGACCATAAGCATAAATTAAGTCATAAATCCTGATGTGAGCTTTAAGCACTTTGATTCTTGTGATGACTGCTGTTTAATGGGTAATCTCTGAAGATAATCTCTCTATGGATCAGCGCTAAGAAACCAGTGCCCTTAACTAATGTCACGGATGAATACATGCATGCATACATACCCAACATGCTTTTACAGCAAGCTTACATAGTGAGAAACGTGAGTGGATGGGATGCATTCTTGAAGAGCACTGTTTTTATCATTTGATTGTGTGTGTGTGTGTGTGTGCTTTATAGACTCCCCTCGGACAGAAAAGAAAGACATCAAATGTCCGACCCCGGGCTGTGATGGGACGGGTCATGTGACAGGCCTCTACCCCCATCACCGGAGTCTATCAGGATGTCCCCACAAAGTCAGAGTGCCCCCAGAGAGTGAGTCTGTTCTCATGTTACGCATCACTTCCTGAGGACATTAGACACATTTCCTCCCTTCACAGCAGTACAATACAAACAGAACAAATACAATTAGTGATAACAACACTGCGATCATTTTCAGTCCATAAATATTCATGCCGAACTAATGATCAAGGTTTAGTTGTACAGGGACCGAGAGATAAAAGATTACATGGTGATTGCTTAACCAACCAGCCTGTATTTCTGCACAGAGGCATGGCAGGAAGTGTATTTTATTTATATGTATACTACAAAAATATCTAATAGTTATTTGTTTTCAGTGATAGGAAATGAAAGATTCTTCTGTATTTAAAGAAAAAATGTAAATATATATATATGTGTGTGTTTGTGTAGCTGTGTGTGTGAGATTGTTGACATAAACAATCATTTTATATTTAATGGGTATAGGTTTAAACCTTTTATTACGTCTATGTAATTTCTTTTTCCTAAATTGTAAGATGGTCAAGAAGTGTTTAATTTACTCATCTTTCACTATTTTTGGCTGAGCCAGACTTTATGCATCCAATTACCTTTATAAAAAGTTAAGTTGAGTATACAATTTCTCTTTTGCACCTTAAAATCTAATTTATTGTTTTATTTTTTAGGTTTATAATTAGGTTTTGAGTTTTTTTTAAGACTCTTTTGATATAAAATTTCTCCTTTGCACCTTAAAATCTCATTTATTGGTTTTTTTTTAGGTTTATAATTAGGTTTTGAGTTTTTTTTAAGACTCTCTTGATGTTTTGTTTTTAAATATTATTTATTTTTTATACATAATATGACATTATCTTTATTTAGAATTCATTACAAACTGGTCACTACTCATTTATTTTTATTTTTATAAGTTCAAAGCTAATTTACTAACAGCTAACTAGTTGTCAAAAAACAGATTTTCCTTCTAAAAGGGATGTGATAAACATTCTATAAATACAATAAACATATTTTAAGCATAAAAAGAAGATTTCAAGAGAGATTTCAATTTGTCAAAATTCTCCCTAATTTTAAAACAAATTACAAATATGAAGTATGTAATTTGCACATCAGTTATGTACATAAATGTATTTTATTTATTTGCTACTTATCTTGAATATTCATATGTATTCATAAATATTCTGTTCTGCAAGCTTATATATATATATATATATAATGTTTTTTTTATATAAAGACAATTAAATAAAGCAATTTTCAGCCATCAACCGAACTAAGGTTTGATTTCCTGCAGTATGCAAATTAAAAATGCATTCCAGAAACAACTTTTCACTTGCTGTTTTCTCCATTTGAGTGTAGCACAACAAACATTCGCCATTAAACAGTGATGTGACAAAAGGAACAGAAAATGTAATTAAGTTTTTCCCCCCCTTTTTTCCCTCCAATATGAAAGCATGCACTCCTAAACCAGAGGCAGCATTCTGCAAATCAAAGGACCCGCGGATGCAGCCTAAATAGACGGGCACATCCTCCAAACTAATTATGAACAGAGTGAAAAGTTACTAAGGATACTGGATAGGACTTCAACAATATGTGTGTGTCTCTTAAATGGTAATCAAAACGTGTTTGTAGTCGTGATGTTTTTGCATGTTCATATTTAAAGGGAGACACATTTTTAAGTTACAAAGGGAAACTTTCGTTCTAAAAAGTAAAAATGCATTTCCACAAAATGCTGAATTATTATTTAATGTCATTTCTCATCTTTATGTAAATTTTTTCATATATATATACTTGTTTTTTACAGTCCTTGCCATGCATGAAAACGTCCTTAAATGTCCGACCCCTGGCTGTACAGGAAGAGGTCATGTCAACAGTAACCGTAGCACGCATAGAAGGTGAGCGCAATAAAAACGGCCTATTTTACTCAAATTATATTATTCATTTCTATTCAGACCTCCATTCTCATTGCAAGCAGATTTGCATCAATATTCTGAAGCGGGGAGGCAAACACTGATTTTGTTTTTAATAATGTTGCTTCTCTATTTTGCACTTTTGCGATGCTTTAAACCACCTTAAGGGGGACATATTATGTGTGTGTATATATATATATATATATACGTATTATATATAATATCTTACATATATTATGCCCTATTTCATTGTCATGATTTTATTTCACAAGCTTGAATAGTCCAAAAACACATTATTTTTCAGATATTTAACATTGTTGCAGCACCTCTCTTCCAAGTCTGTCAGTATCTTTATGAAGCCCTTCCTTCTGCTCTGTTTGGTCAGTTGGAAGTGTGTTATGATTGGTCAATCGCTTCGAGCTTGTTTAGGAAACGTCCCGCTCCTTACCATAACTGCAACACTACTAATCCAACTCAACCAGGCCTCGCCATCTTTCTTTCTTTTCTACAAATCCCTTGGGCTGAAATGATTTAATGAAGAATATTGTGACCTTTTTCCAAGCTCAAACAGCATTACACACTAAAGAAAATTAAAAAAAGAATAATAGGATCCCTTTAAAAGGTCAAATACGTTAATTTACCCTATAAAAATGGATGCTCTTGCTGTAAAAACTCGGGCAATTTACTTGAAAAGAAACATAAAGTTTCGCTCTATCAGGAAAAATCCCAACAAATTGTTAATGACACTTAAGTACACTATAAAACAATGTGATGTTTACCGCATAGAAACTATTGGATTCTTTTAAATTGAACAATAACTATTTAATGCACTCAAATTCAATTAAAGTTAACAACCCAGAGGAGACTAACTCCACACTTGCGATGTCTGTGTTCACAGTCTCTCAGGCTGCCCCATCGCGGCTGCAGAAAAGATCTCCAAACCGCAGGAGGATCCCACAAAGTGCAGACAGAGTGCAGAGAGAATGGCGAGGTAAGAAACAGCCCTGTTTTCATGGAGGTCTTGATTCCTCCACAATCAAGCAGGTCCACAAATCATCTTTCTGAACGATAACAATGAACATCTCATCTGTTCTTTCGGTTACACTTTATGCCGATGATCTACTTTAGACATCCTACTAACTATAAGTAACTTTGCAGCTCCAGCACAGACTGTGGTAGACTGTTAGGTGTTCGGGTTAGTAGAATAAGTGGATATTAAGCTGTGTACTAATACTCCAATGAGGAACCCTGTTGCACACGTCTACTAACAAACCAACTCTGGTGTATGGATGCAACATGGACCAAAAATTATACTTGATGTCACAAGATGCGACCCTAAAAAGTACAGAATGCTCAAGCGTCAGAACTACGTCTCCTCACAGCAGATCTTGGTTTGTTTGTGTGATGGAGGGATTCCTGATGCTCTTGACTCCTTTACACATTTTATAAGCTCTTCACGAGTTCTCAGCTCCATCTCATGCACGTACAACGAGTGCATTTAGCCTAACACAGCATTACTTTGGATGTTCGACAAGTTCTGCCAGGACTAAATGTATACATTTTTCTTTAGTCTAGACCAGGGGGCTGCAACCTGCGGCTCTTTCATCCCTGTGCTGAGGCTCCCCTAGCTTTGAAAAATATATATGGGAATCAATAAATAAGCTATTTTTTTAATTAATTTATTTTATTAAATTTCGAGATCGAAGTAATCTTGTTACATTATTTAAATATTTAAATAAATTAAATATTTAGTTTTTTTCCACTGTCACAAACAGTAATAAAATGTCATTAGTTTTATTTTTGAAGAAATGCTACACACTTTAGTTATTTTATGTATTGCAAACTGGATATAAACCTTAATATGCAGTGTTATTTTAATTTTAGGGATCACATAGGTTTTGTGGCTCCCGTGAATTTTATGCGGTAGTAAAGAGGCCAAAATGGCTCTTTTGATTTTGAAGGTTGCAGACCCCTGGTCTAGACCTAAAGAACCAAGAGCTACAAGTGTGAACGCATGCTTATAGGATATGTAGTACTTATATTAGTAGCAGTGTTGGGGAAAGTTACTTTTAAAAGCAATGCATCACAATATTGGGTTACTCCCTAAAAAAGTAAATACAGTAATCCCTCGCCACTTCACGGTTGAAGTTTCACGGTCTCAGTGCATCGCGGATTTTTCCCAAAAATTCATCGAAAAATAAAATATTAAAAAATACCGTCATATCAGCAGCCGTATTGCCGAAAGCGGTGTTGCTTTATCGTGATGCGAGAGAAACGGTTTCCCAGGATGCCAGACAAAGAGAGAAACTCTCTCAGAGGCTTTGTACACGCCCACGGCACTCAGACAAGCATGTGATTGGTTCCCAGCGCGAGATCGACCAATGAGAGCACGGGGGGAATCTACTTTGTGGATTTTCACTTATCGCGGGGGGTTCCGGTCCATATTAACCGCGATAAACGAGGGATCACTGTAATTGCGGTACTTAGTTTTTATGATAATGTGTTAGTGCTAGTTTTTCTCATCTGGACTGGGCTTGCTTGTTTGTTTTTTAATTGCAAAAGAAGAAGAAAGCCTCATGCTAATTCACTCCTGTACAGTAGGGGGCGCAGCTCAAACAAACCTTTCAGATGTGCTGCCGCTCTGGGTTGCAGAAAAATAGGACAAGCAATGAAAAATAATGAAACACAAATGTGATGTTTATCTTAGTCACATTTGCTTATTGGTGTAGTTGAATTGGATCAGCAGCAAAGACATTGGTTATTAAAGTGAGATTAAATACATAAAATATATTTGTGTATTTTTATCATTGCAGGTTTGTGTAATATTCTGAGTGTGCATTTCACTGCTTTTATTCATTTTGAGGAATACTGAATGTGTTTTTGTGCAAGTGAGATGAGTAAACGCTCACTTTTAGTCCAGAACTACAATAACCCTGATGTTCACACACACGCCTCTGCACTTACTCACGATCTCTCTCAACACAGGGACAGGAGAGCTGTCAGTCAATGCATGGGAAAACAAAGCAACCTCCGTTAATTATTTGAAAAAGTAACTCAGATATTTTGTTGTAAATGTAAAAGTTTTCATTACTTTACTAGTTACTCGAAAAAAGTAATCAGAATACGTAACTCTCCTTCATTTTAATGCACAACACTGGTTAGTAGAATATCTAAAGTGGAGCATTGAAATAAAGTGTTACTTTACACTCTTTTGGAGCTTTTAAATTATATAAATAAATCTGATTTGGTTGGAATGTCATTTTTTTCAAGCTAAAGAATAGCAGTGATAAAAACATTAGTACAGTTCTTAAGTCGTGATTTTTCCTTTATTTAGACCTTTAGGAAGCATGAAGAAGTTTGACTTCACGTACAGATTTGCACATCCTATGGCAGCGTTGCAGGCCAGCATGGCCAAAGACATGGACAAGTACACTAAAGGCCATTTTGACTACGCCAGTTTTGACGCCCAGGTCTTTGGCAAGCAAGCTCAGATGGCATCCGACCAGAGTCACGAATCTTCACACTTTCCTGACTGTGAGTGTCAATTTAGTTTCAAATCAAAGGTTACCCAGCATGCACTGACATTACTGTTTAAAAAAAGAACTGGTTTTCAGTGTCATCACGTGTGACGTGCAGCCAGACAATCTGCTCTATGCAAGCTTTATGAAGCACCTTGATTTAGGCCAATGATCAACCACCTAGAAGTCAAGTCACATTATTTATAAGTGAACACCTTAGCAACCACATAGCAACCGTAAAAAACGATCAGAACACCTTAGCAACTGCGTAGCAACACCATGGCAGTGAGCTTTACCAATGAAAACACCATTGACATTTTGTACAAATCTTCTCTATTTAAAAACAAATCATACAAAAAAATGTATGATATATATATTTATATATGTATAAGATATACATCTTAAAAAGGAGATACAACTATAAGCCCTTTGAAGGTAAATTGAATATTATATTATTAATATAATATCAAATTAACCTACAAATGGCTAACTTATAGTTGTCCCTACATTATATAAATTTTATATTAATTATCTGCATATAAATTAACAAATACATACATATATATGCATGTGTATGTATATATATATATATATATATATATATATATATATAATTATATACATTTATATGTATTAATTTATATGCAGATAATTATGTGTGTATTAATTAATTTATATGCAGATAATATAAAATTTATATAATGTAGGGACAACTATAAGTTAGCCATTTGTAGGTTAATTTGATGATATATTAATAGTATAATATTCAATTAACCTTATAATATTCATATAATATTCAATAATCCTAATATTTTATTGATTATATTTACTATAAGGTATAAATTATAACTGATCTTATTAAGCAGAGATGGAGGAACTACAATCCACATCTCTGTAGAAAGGCAGGTTAAAACATATTTTTTTTAAATAAAATATAATTGAATATCATTTGTGAATATTTTTTACCTGCCTGTTTACTTGTAATTGCTCTATTTGCGTAATATGATCGTTCACAATTTTCTTTTTCCCTCTCGAACTACCATTCCCAGCCGCTCAGTTCCCTTGTTTTCTGGGTCCTGGTGGTCGTATGATCATGCCCGGAGACAACAGCCCCATTCACCATAAAGCCCAAAGTAACGCCCTTCAGTCCAACATCGCATCCGCTGCCATCCTCAACCTCTCCACCCGTTGCCGAGACAACAGCGAGCCCCTGCCCCCCAGCCGGCCCCTGGCATCATCCACAAAGGTAATCAAATTAGACCACTCAGAAAAAGGTATTTAATGTGGTCATTCTGAAACAACTGTGATTTGTGTATGAAAAAGAGGAATAACATCAAAAGACACTTTTTGGCACAGAGAACTGTGTTGCCTCTGGTGGCACAACAACAAGAGAGTGGGAGCTTTTTTCTTTTACCCACACTGCCCCTAAAGCTTTAATGTACACAAAGGAGAATTTGTGTAATCACATCAAAAAGAGTTGGGAGGAATACAATCACAGCTTCCTTCTCTATAACAATTATAAGGCTTTTTGTAAAACATGTGGCCGTGCATTTGATTTCTACTTGCGCTAATGGTAATGTTGGGTCTTTCTCTTGTGTGCAGGAGAGAGAAAGAGAGAGAGAGAGAGAGAGAGAGCGCGTGTTTTTTTTTTTCACTGCAGATGGTCAAAGACATTTTGCTAAGTAATATATTATCCTAGATAAGCTCGCACAGATCCTTTGGCGTTGATCTCTAACAGACGATCTATGAGAAGTTGGATTAAATCAATTGGTTGAGGGATTAATAGACATCACTCTTATTTAAATTAAATAAGGCAAGTCTACACACACAGGCCACCAGATGATGTCACGTCTTATGTATGTTATCTAAATCAGTTTTACACTTATGTTCTTTTATTGAGCCTCTTTTGAATAGAAAAACAAGTTGCAGTCACGGTGGAGCGGTTAAGCGGAAAATGTCTTTTCTCTCAGATAAAAGTGGAACAATTATTAAATATAAATGTTATGTACATTTGTTGGGTGCTGCCCCTTTAAGAACGCTAATTCAGGTTGCCATGGTGATCAACGCAAAACAAAACAAAACCACTGAGAGAAAGCAATTCTTGTCATGTTAAAACCTCGCTAGACTTTTACTGTAATTAGAGTTAAAAATTACATATACATATATATTTGACCATACACACACACACAAACACTCAACAAACTTTAACTACTACAACAACGACCAAATGTGTATATTGTGAGTTCTGCACAGGAGGAATAAAGGACAAAATCAAAATTAATGTTATCATTTCATCGGTAACAACATTGTTCCTCAGAAAAATCCGTCAGCTCCTGCAAATTCTTAGTTTTTTCTTCAGCACCTTTTGCATATTTGAACCTTTCTTTGAAAAAAAAGGATCCATCTAGGACGCAAACACAACTATTGAAACAGGTTCAAACATTCACTGATGCTCCAGAAGGAATCAGACAGGGAGGAAAACTTTTGAACAGGATGAAGATGTGACACTTTTTGTTTTTGATGTGTCATATTTCAAAAGATCATATATTTTTATTCACTCCTACACTTCAGAAGCTACGGAAGATAATCACATGTTTCACAAAAGGCAAAATAAGTACAATTTACCCTGATCTTCAAATTCCCCCGACTCCTTTCGGAGCATCAAAGAGTGTTTGACCCTTTTATATAAACATCTTTTAAGTAAAATATCTTATTCAGGACCGTACAAAAGACAAAAATGTGTTCTACCATATTCTAATAAAGATTCTAGTAATAATTTGAATCATAATGTACAGTATGGTAACTTTGATCAAGCAGGTTTTCCTCTTCGACGCAGAGAGATAAAACTGAGAGAAACTCGCAGAAGTATGGCGTGAAACGCTTCACACACCTACACACCACACAGGCCGTTCGTAGTCCCAGCACGCAGTGGGCAGAGAGCAGGTATACTGTACAAACTGAGCGAATGAATAAAACAGTGTTAGCCGATCTGTCATCTGCTGATGTCTGCGTCGAAATGTCTTTATGCATGTTAAGTATCTCGATTTCCCTGTTTGTGCCAAGTCGCTTGTTTTTTTCTAAGAATACGGTTTAACGTCTTGCAGTGTTTCAGGGAAGTGTGGGAGAGAGATGTCACCTCTCTTGTTTCTGAGGCTGGAGAGAATGTCATCAGATGAGAAAAACTCACGGATAACTCGATAGGTGCGCTGCCGGTCGGTTCTCGCTGCTTAGAGAGAGAGAGAGTGCCACATTTGATTTGTAATCTGAATTATCATGATTAGTTCCTGATAAGCTCTCCTTTGTTTGCTACCATGAGGAATAATTGGTGGGACGCATTTTTAAGCAGTTAACGAGTTGCATAAACACTCTTTTGCTATCTGTTGGTGATATAACTGAAGATAATAAGCAAAAACGTACTCTAAATGTTTGTGACCTAACAGCTCTGAGGGTGACATCTCGAAACCAGTTATCACTGGGGGAGAAAAATAGAAGAATTTGGACAATTTTAGTAATCAAAAAGCATGTCGAATTAATTGACATCATGAAACTTATACAAGTTAACTAAAAGTTGAAATTATGATTATTTTTTCGTCTTCTATGATCACCATAGCGGCATTTATTTGATCAAAACTACAGTACAACAGTAATATTAGGAAATATTATTAAGATTTAAAATAACTGTTTCCATTTTAATATATTGTATACATAATTAATTGGATACATAATTGGAATAATTGGTGGGACGCATTTTTAAGCAGTTAACAAATTGCATTAAATCTCTTTTGCTATTTGTTGGTGATACAAATTACGATAATAAGCAAAAACTTACTCTCAATGTTTGTGACCTAACAGCTCTGTGGGTGACATCTCGAAAAATAGAAGAATAGGCCCCTATGAAATCATTTGGACTGGTCAAGTCCAAATGATTTTAATGGTTAAGTTCAATTTTAGTAATCAAAAAGCATGTCAAATAAATGGATGCTATGAAACTTATACAATTTAACTAAAAGTTGAAATGAAAAGGGTTTTTTTCTTCAGAAATTATGATTATTTTAGTAAGTACACCACTCTTCAAAAAACTTTTTGTCCTCTATGGTCACCATAGCTGGATTTATTTATATGGGAAATATTATTAAGATTTAAAATAACTGTTTCCATTTTAATATATTTGATACATTACTCCAATCTTCAGTGTCACATGATCCTTCAGAAATCATTTGCTGCTCAAGAAACATTTCTGATTATCATCAATGTTGAAACCTTTTTTTTCAGGATTCTTTGATGAATATAAAAAGTTCAAAAGAGCAACATTTAGTCTTTTGTAACTTTATAAATGTCTTTGCTCTCACTTTTGAATGCATTTAATGTATCCTTGCTGAATAAACGTATTAGTTTCTTTACAAAAACATCTGACCCTAAACTTTTGAACAGTAATATTGTTGGTTACTCAACCATTTTATTGTCAGGCAAAAATTGTAAGTTTGATTGATTTGAAAAGTCTGTAACAATCTACACGTTTTGCGGCATCATTCATGTCTTTCGCACAAACAAGGACGGATGAGTTACGCACATAATTCTAATAATGAGAGTTAGGGGTTCCTTCAAGTCTCTAACCTAAACTTTTCCAGTTCAAGAAAACTATTTTCTGGTAGAAAATTGCTCTAGTTATCAAAGATTGGTTATCTACAAGGCTTTTTATGTTGCTTTTATTATTCAGGACTCGCTCATTGAGGTAGACGAGAACGGAACGCTGGATTTAAGTATGAAGAAAAAGAGAGAAAGGGCGAGAGACTCTCCCGTGATGCAAGACTCTCTTTTCACACCACCTGAAACTTCTCTATCCAAAGCAGCGGGTCTCCAGATCTCCCCGGCCATCTACCGCGTCCTCTATGAACGGGACGCCTGGGACACGCCGCTGAACTTCAGCAAAACACCTGTCCAACAAGACAAAGAGGTGAGGAGACTTTTACTAGGAGTGCTTTTAAAATATTTTCAAGTTCATATTTGAGGATGAATGTTAAAGTTTGAGTAAAATCTCAAGGTTTAAATGTGTCACATATCAACAGCTTGAGGTCTGTAACATTTTATGCTCACCAAGCTGCATTTATTTGATCAAAATACAGTAAAAACTGTACATTTTGTGAAGTATTACCATTTTAAAAGAACTATTTTCTATTGTAATATGTTAAAATGTAACTTATTCCTGTAATCAAAGCTTAATTTTCAGTATCATTACTCACGTGATCCTTCACAAATCATTTTATTATGACGATTTACTGATCAACAAACATTTATAATATTGAAAATATGCAGCATATTTTATATTATTTATATTTTATATTATATAAGCTATAAATAATCTAAGCTATATAGCTCTATATATATATATATAAAATAAGCTCAATATTTTGTGTATTTTTATTTTGATTAATAGAAATTTTAAAAGTACAGTATTTATTTGAAATGTATTACTGTAAATAAACTCTTTGCTGCCTCTTTTGATCACGTTAATGCATCCTTTCTGAGTAAACGCATTAATATATGTTTTTCTATTCTTAATGACCCCAAAATTCAAAAACGATTGGGTGGAAAATGAATCAAGGCTAATTATAATAATGTCCTGTGTCCAGCGTCTAAATACACTTTGACTTTGGTGTAATGCTACATTAGGAACATATTCAAAACGATCTCCTCCAGTCAGCCACAACCTTACGATGTGCGCTCCGACACGAAAGCAAAATCGAAAAGAATCCGCGGAAGAATGTTCCTGAAAAGCTGGCCATTTTTCATCCTCTTTGAAGTCCAAGAACAAACGCAGACCCAAACCCAGTTATACGTTTGTCTGATTCTCCCTCTGACATCTGGTTCTCAAAGATACTTACCTCATAAAAAAAATGTCAGTAAATCCAAAGGTTTTACACCCAGCTCTCCAATCATAAACACTACAAGGGATTACACCAGAGTTTAAATGGATATATATGTTTTACTAAGCACACTTAAGCGGCATCAAACCTCTCACAGACTATTAGGCGCTGTGTGTGCTTACAGAATACCATTTTTTAAATGACTTTTTTTGACATTTTGCTCTTTGTCTTGTAGATGGATCCGCTGGAGAAGGCGACTCTAGAGGACAAAGCGTACAACGGGGACGCTAACATGGCAAGTGCAAAAAACAAGATGCTCATAAGAGACACCAAAAAAGAGCTGATGAGGTAATACCCCTGTTTTGATATCGTCACATGTTAAGATTGTATTACTGTAAATTCCAGACTATAAGCCGCAACATTTCCCCCACGCTTATACAATTACGCGGCTAATATATGGATTTTTCGGTAAAGCCTGTGTTAAGTTCTTTTGTTTCAATGTACCAATGTATTTGTGTTCAAAATAATATTTTTGTAAAACTTCAGTGGGTGCGGCTTATATTCAGGTGCACTCAATAGTCCGGAATTTACGGTAAATGTTAGCGTATGTCTATTAGATCAAGTACATCATAGACTGTAAGCATTGTTACAGTCTCTTTACTCTCTTTTCAGTTGTCCAACACCAGGTTGTGATGGTAGTGGTCATGTGACAGGAAATTATGCGTCACACAGAAGGTGAGGAGCCCTGTCCACCATCACCCTCTTTATTTTTCAAGCAGCAAAATCACCTCGAAAAATATACATTATGTCTCCTGTTTTTACTTTTGTAGTGTATCTGGTTGCCCATTGGCTGATAAGACCCTGAAATCACTAATGGCTGCTAATTCTCAAGAGCTAAAGTAAGAATTAGAAAGTTTCAATTCAATAAAAATAAAAAAGTGCAATGGTTTTCAAGTTAGAGAGACGTTAACGCAATAATATAAATGTAATGAAATTATGTAAATGGAGGGGGGGGGGGGGGGATTGGAATCATAACTACTACTAACTTTTATTTTAATTTGAATAATATTTTAATTAATTTTCATTTTATAGTTGTATAAATGTATTATTATTATTAACAATATTATTGTTATATTTATTAATAAATTTTTTAAGAGTGTGTGTGTGTATAAACAAATATTCTTAATAAATAAATATATCATTTTTATATATTTATATATATATATATATATATACACACATATATTTATATATATATATATAAATAGAAAATAAATATGTATGTGTTTTTTTTATATAAATACACACACATATATTTATATAATATATAAATAAATAAAACATTATATATATCGTGAATCATAAATTTCTACTTCTTTTAAAGGTGCCCAACTCCTGGTTGTGATGGCTCAGGTCATGTGACAGGAAACTATGCATCTCATAGGAGGTGAGCATCTTGTTAGACAGCAATCTCTCCAAAATAATCATAGACTTCAATAAAAGATCAAATTGTAGTGACATTTTTGCACAACATAAATGTCATGCTTTTTATCATAACATAATTTCTCATTTTTAAACCTGTTTTCTAATTCAAGATGTTATTGAATTTGATGTTATATTCATGATATAAGATGTTTTAGACACACAAAGGCACTCCGTGGGTTAAATCATTTTCATTTAAAAGCAGGTAATCGCCAAAGAGTAAATACTTTGTGGCATTTCACGGCTGTTGAGGTAATGACCCCTGTTCAATGGCAACACGACAGGTGTCAAAGCTTGAAACATCACGCTGTAAATGCAGCGGCAGTATCTTTCCCACACACGCGTCTGCACGCTTGAACTTCTGAAAGGTTCGTCACATATGTCATGTTCCTTCCCAGTCTGTCAGGATGCCCTCGTGCCAGGAAAGGAAGCTTGAAGCTCACGCCAAGCAAAGAGGACAAAGAAGAGCCGGAGATGAAGTAAGACACCACCTAAACAATCACATCTAAACCTTTTTATTCCGACTCGAGAGAAAGGATTTACTAGAAACTAAATGCATTGGACACTTTAAGATTCTTGAAAGATTTCACCAAAATGTATGTGCTCCCCATGAATATGAAATGGAAATTTTAGTCCCATTCCCATCCTATTAAGTTATTTAAAATGAATTAACATGGCATGAAATGTCTCCTGGTTTAAATGTATTTCTTAGTATATTTGGAAAATGCTAAATCATTAACGAATGTGAAATATTTTAAATAGTGAGTGCCAAAACTTTCGCCAACATTTTTCTCACACAAAATGAATAGGGTTTTAATAGATTTTTTGATGATCTATCTTGCATAACTTGTAAGATAGGTATTATATTCACGGAAAGTGAAATCTTCAACAGAACCCATGCAACTAACCTTTCAAACGAATCATTTTCACATTATATTCAGTTGTTTTGAGGAATACTGTATTCCTGAACAACAGACCCAAATGCCCTTTATATTTTTTTTTTAAGGATAGCTCATGGTTTCCTAGAAATACCGTTCAAAAATACAATCTTTTTAATTCGGGGAGCTGAAAACTCTCCTCTTGTTTTCCTGCAAGATCTCATTTAATTACAATTAATGCAGCAGTTTGCTCTTTAAAAACATAATACTATGGAGGGGGGGAGAAAAAAAAATTAATTGAATTGATTCCAGCTTTAAATCCGAAGTCTAACCCAGAGTGACAGGGCTTTCCTACTTTTGCATCTGGGCTAGTATTTCATTTTTAATTACTAATGCAAAGACGAGAGCTTAGGAATTAGACGGTAGCAGGTCTCCCCACACATTAAAGGAGGAACGGCGAGAGGCAGAGAAACGGACGGACCCTGGCTACATCTGTAATGTCGCTAGATTATTGTAAATTGTCGGCCATATGGCCCGTCTCTGTCGTTCCCGGAGCTGGACTCGAGTCGTAATGTTGTCTTGTTTTAGTCAGTGTATTAGAGCCAAAACTGCCATAACAACCTTTCCCTTATAGGCCTGCAGACAAGCTATTTGTACTATCCCAGATAACCTCTCACCTCTTCCAATATGGGCTATCAGGGAAAGGGTCAGCCACCTCCAAATCATGTGCTTTTTCCCCCCTGTGGAGGACGCACAACAATTATGTGCAATTTATGTCATTCCATTACTGACCCAGGGGGAAAGTGAGCAGCAAAATAAATTGGCCAACTCCTCACCACTCTAGTCTTCAACTTGCTAGGGCTTATGTTTTCCATCGGCGGCACGTTAACCTCCATGCCCGTAATTATTTACTGGAGTGCGTTTCCGACTTTTTTTGCGGGTGCCGATAGAATTACTCCAGCCCTTTTTTTCTGTTTTGAATACATTTTTAATCAGCATTTCACAGGATTAATCTTCTTAATGGTATTTAAAAAGTCTTCCAACTCTGCAAATTGGAGGTGGGTGTGTGTGTGTGTGTGTGTGTTTACAGACAAAATGACAAATGCACGACGGCGGAGAGGGGAAGTTTTAGCCATCAAATTATCAACTGAATGTATATAGGCTCATTTGTGTTTACGAAGACTCACGGTTATAAGCTCCGAAACTAGTTCAATCTCAAATAAGAGATTATCTTCCACAATCACAGTGTTACTCTGTTGAGTTTAGGACAACAAAAGAGGGATGTGCAGGGGGTTTAATTTAAGCGTGCCGAGGGGTCAGGTCACATCTGTGTGTGTTTTGGCATGGTGACCCAGAAATCTATACCAAACAACCTTTGTGATGCAGATTATGACCTTGTTCACTCCAAACAAGTTATTAATCTACATATGAATTCAGTCTAATGTATGACTCGCAGTGTATATTGTCTTGTTGTCATATGTGTGTGCTTTCTCGTGCGCCAGGTGCCCGGTGGCAGGTTGTGACGGGCAGGGCCACGTGTCGGGGAAATACACGTCGCATCGCAGCGCCGGAAGCTGCCCCGTCGCCACCAAGCGGCAGAAGGAGAGCTCCATGAACGGATCGGCCTTCTCCTGGAACGGTTGTAAGCAGGAGCTTCCGCACTGCCCTCTGCCCGGCTGCAACGGCCTGGGTCACGCCAACAACGTCTTCGTTACGCACAGGAGGTGAGGAACCCGGATGATAACCTGAAACTACAATTCTGATACTAAACTGTAAGCCTGTCTACTGTTTAATGAGGCCTCTCGACACAATTACTTTGAACTTTCTGAGTTATCTCTAAGTTTTGTACATATGTTATATTTTATTGTATGTCAAAATATTAAGTTAAATATAATTTTTTATATATAATATAAATTTTTATATATGTATGTATATGTGTGTGTGCTATATCATATAATAATGTACTGGTAATAGTAATATATCTATTTTATAATATAATTATTCAAATATTCAAAAGTGCTGGTTTCAAACAATGTATGTTTGAAATGTGTTTCAAAAATGTGCATCAAACTAAGAAAAAATTGTTTGATTGGTTATGTGTGTATATTTATTTAATTATATATGCATATTTACTGTACTAATAACATTGGAAATATGATAAGTCAGTTCTGTAATCTCTCTCTCTCTATATATATATATATATATATATATATATATATATATATATATATATATATATATATATATAATATGCATACTGTACATACACACACACACATACATGTATATAATATATATGACACACACACACACACACACACATATATATATATATATATATATATATATATATATATATATATGCATACTGTACATACACACACACACACACACATACATATAATATATATGACACACACACACATATATATATATATATGCATACTGCACATACACATACACACACACACACATATATATATATATGCATACTGTACATACACACACACACACACATACATATAATATATATGACACACACACATATATATATATATATATATATATGCATACTGCACATACACATACACACACACACACACACACACATATATAATATGACACACACACATATATATATAATATGATATATGTGTGTGTGTGTGTGTGTATGTACAGTATGCATATATATATATATGTGTGTGTCATATATATTGTATGTGTGTGTGTGTGTGTGTGTACAGTATGCATATATATATGTGTGTGTGTGATATATATTATGTGTGTGTGTGTGTGTACAGTATGCTTATATAGAGAGAGAGAGATTACAGAACTGACTGTTATCATATTATTTCCAATGTTATTAGTACAGTACATAATCTCCAATTGACTGTTTATTCATTGTTTATCAGTTACAGTCTCCAATAGTATTATCATATGTCGTTTTAAAGATTCTGTGAATGTCTCAGATTATGTTCATTCTTATATTGTACTAGTTATCTGATGATTCCTAAAGCTAGATTCTCACTGATGTGGCTAAAATGAGGAAAATCTAGCACTAGCTGCTACAACTAATCTGTTGATTTTATGTTTTGTCCATTTACAGTTTGTCAGGATGTCCACTAAACGCCCAGAGTATCAAGAAGAAGCTCTCCGATGAGGAGATGATGACCATCAAACTCAAAACCAGCAGCGGTGAGGGAGTAAAAGAGCCTAACAACTTACAGCAACTTTCCCAAGTAATTCATTCCAGATTGAGTTCAGTGTTCATTAACACGGCCAGGTTTGTCTCTTGTCAATCAGGCATTGAAAACAATGAAGACATGCAGCACTTGGATCACGAAATAAAGGAGTTAAATGAGTCCAATCTGAAGATAGAAGCAGACATGATGCAGCTCCAGACTCAGGTAAAGACACTGGCATTTATTTCAAGCTTGTATTAGAAGATGGATGTAGTCGTAGAGGTAAAGAGCGCGTTTCCCCCTGTTTTAAAACAGATTTCATCCATGGAGTGCAACCTAAAGACTATCGAGGAGGAGAACAAGATAATCGAGCAGCACAACGACAGTCTGCTGAAGGAGTTGGCACGTCTCAGTCAAGCACTTATCAACAGTCTCACAGATATTCAGTTGCCGCAAATGGTGAGACGGACCTCACGCTGAAACATTTACACACACATGCTCTTTTCCTGCACAGATTTTGGCTGCACTTTATTTTACCAAAGAAAGTGCTGGTAATATACGGTGACTTCAGGGTTAGTGCCATGTTATTACCCAGTTATTACTATAATAAGTACATGGAGTACTTTTAATTTTACAATGTCATTCATACATATGTTACATGTAGTTACTATAGTAATAACTATAAATGATGCATAATTACATACAACTAATCCTAACCCTTTTGTAAGCACATGTACTTAATATATAATTACTCGAACAAAGACACCTTAAAATAAAGTGCTCCCGATATTTTAATCATTTCGAGACATTTTTGACTGCACATTTTCACATCACTCCACGATCATGGGAAAAATCGATCATGGCAACTGAAAAGGTTGCGTTGTGGAGGAATTTGGCTGTAAAAGAGTGGGTTCGGCATCGGGTGTAAAAATTCAATTCATAATTATCAAGATCAGTCAGTATAAGGGAGACTCAGTCATTAACTCTGAATCGGTTCTCTTATGGATATCAAATAGGACAAGGAACAACGAGATATTAAGATCATGACATCACATCTTCAGTACATTTATATCATGACTCAAGAAGTCATTGTATGACTATGAAAAAAAAAATCAATGTCTGGTTACCAATATTCTTCAGAATATCTTCTTTTGTGTTCAGAAGAAGAAATAAACTCCTGCACTCATGAATAAATGATGACAGTTTTCATTTTTCGGTGAACTATCCCTTTAATTCCAGGCCCAGGAACATTTATCTTTTAATACTTTTGATCATTTACAACCACGATAAATGAGTGAAACTAAAATAAATGCGCAAATTATTCAATTAGTTAGAATTAGTTGGTTAGATAATAATTATTATGCAGGAACAGCAAGAAATATTTTAATTTTATACCGTAAATAAATATAAATAAATATTTTAGTTCACCAAAAATGTGAATTCTGTCATCACTTTCTCACCCTCATGTTCTTCCAAACCTGTATGACAAAAACAAAAAAGAAAATATTTAACGTAATTACTATGGAAAATGTCTGCTTACCAATATTCCTCTTTTAATTTTTCAGTGAATACTTTTGATCATTTACAACAATGATAAATGAGAGAAACTAAAATAAATTGGCAAATAATTAAATTAGCTAGAATTATAACAAATAATATTTAATATAATATTAAAATAATATTTGATTATGTCCCTTTAATTCCAGGCCCATTTATCTTTTAATCATTTACAACAACGATAATTGAGTGAAACTAAAATAGTTCGAATTAGCTGGTTAGATAATAATTATTATGCAGGAACAGCAACAAATATTAAGGGTCTTATCAGCGATAAATGATATTAGCTGAAAAAAAGGTTGTTAAAATGCAATTTTTTTGGATGCATGTTTCAAATGCTGCATGTTTGTAAGGGATGAACGCATTTTCTGGACATTATGAAACATGCATTTAGGAGTGAGTGAACTGAATGTCCTTTAATCCGTTGCAGGGTCCAATAAACGAACAGAACTTCGAGGCGTACGTGAACACGCTGACGGATATGTACAACAGCTCGGAGCACGAGTACTCGCCGGAGTGCAAAGCCTTACTGGACAGCATCAGACAGGCCATAAAGGGCATCCACGTATAACTCTCTCACAAAAAAAGTTTGATTGTCTGCAGAGGGCTGGCTTTGTGATCCGTGCAAGAAAAAAAGAGAATAACTCCATTCCACGACAAATTCATTGCACTGAAAAATACCAGCTCAATGTTCCTCGTAGTGAGATTCGACCTCCTTTTGCACTTATTTATTTCCTATGGTTTGCTTGACTTTATTCCGTATTGTTGTTATTTATTGCTACATATTACCTTTATTCATCGGTACTATTTATCTCACAGTAATCTTATTTATTGATTTATTTATTGATTTATTTATTGCTATCATAATTGTTGTTGTTGTTGTTTTTCTTTGTTTCTGCAAGGCCAGTCTTACATATTGCGATTTTTTATTTATTTATTTACATTTACCTGCATTAACTGGGAGTTTTAATCGCCGGCATTTAATCGTGATGACTTTTGTCTATTTATGTTCATTTATTAATAACTGATGTCAAACGTAAGAATAGTCCACTTGCGCCACCTGTTGGTGAGCAGCTGTTATTGCTCTATTATGAGTTGTTATTTTTTGAACGTGTGCCACTGATAAATCCACACATTTGTTTTTTTCATGCATAAATCTGTATTCTAATAAGAAAATATTTTATCACTGTACAGTGACCCTTCACTCAAATCCTCCATCATCATTTGTTTCCGCTCATATGAACTGCCTTCGGTGTGCACATCCGTGTGTGCATATATGTGCCTAAATGTAAATGAGTACATGGAATATGATACGTTTTGTGGTAGAGCAGTATTACGTGAATGGTGATTCATTTTACTCTGCAGTATATTTATTTTCTGAATGAAAAGCCTCTAAACTCTGTTTACCTACTGTTTATACGCCATTTTAAGTATGTAACGATATTCTTGTAAAAAAAAAAAAGGTGTTTTATGATCAGGCACAATACGGTTTTTATTCTTTTCTGACCTCCTCAACCTTTGGCTTCTTCTGTGAGACAAACAGTGGGCTCTCGAATAGGTTTTATGGATGATATTTTCATGTCTTTAAGCCACTATAATACGACAAAAATGGACGAGTTCAACTGCAATAGAGTAAGCTGTCCGTTCCGACTGAATCTGTGCCGGTCCGTGTTACTACTGTGGCACTTTTAAAGCTTTCTCTTTAACACCGAACGTACCCTTTTGCACTTTTATTCTGTTCTTTAGTGTTTGTTTTCGAGCGGGTCACAAACGCGTGACGGGTGCAGGTTTAACCCAGTTTGACGTTGTCAAAAACTGTGTTTACGCAAATTTACAGGTCATTCATTTCAGAGGAATAAGAAAAAACACTTTATTATCTGACCAAATGAGCATTATGAATTGTACTGAATCGATTTTTCGTTGAAATCCTAAATTACTAATTCTGTTGAAATGATTTTTCATTTATAAACCACAGATTGTTTGCTCAGGAAGTTTTGTGAGGAATATTTATTTTTCCTTTTTTGTATTTGATGTTTTGTAATGTGATATGAATTTTTTTGTGTAAAAGATAAAAATAGTCAAATACACGGTACTGTAAATTATTTAGTTTTTGTTTTTAAAAAATGTTTTTTTTTTTTAGTTCAAGTAGTTTGTATATCAGGATTTCCTTACACTTTTCAAATTTCATAAGCAGTACTGCGCTGTGTTGTACAGTTTGTGTATGGTAGAAATAAACTATTGAAATGATCTGCATTGTGCAGTGGCTCATATTAAAGTCCTACAAAGATATCATTTATATAAAGAAATATTGACTTTATATATATAGATCTGTATGCAGAGTGTATTAAACATTTCCTTTACTCACCATCAATAGTTTTAGGCTCAAATTGACTTAAATATTCCATGTAGTCTCATATTTAATGCATACAACTGCAAAACAAAAAGTGAAAAAATGTCTGAAAACTCAGAGCTTTTACATCAGAGCTCAAATCCAAATTTCTAAAATGCATTATTTTGCTAATCTAATATAACCCCACAACATTTGAAACATTGCTCCTCAAATTTTCATGACTATTTTCATATCCACCAGCGGATGGCGTATGGATGCAACTTTAACCCACAAGATATTTCAGGCCTTCATTTCCTGATTCGTAACACTGCAAGTGTCCAAAACAAGAAATAAGACAGTGATTTCAGTCTCCGCAAATACAAGAGCAAATAAGTTTTAACCAGTTTGACAGGTTCAATCCTCTCGAGACACTTTGCATAATCCTGATGTGAATTCTGTGCAGTGTAAATATGCTGTTGGGTTTGTTAACCTTAGTAATTATCAAAGTAATTTATCCTTACCTTTGATGAGTTGATGATGATGCAAAGTACGTCTAATTACAGGCACAGCTTTCCTGTTAAACGTCACCTGGAAACAAAACCAACAATTACTGAATGTTGCAGGACAGGCATGTGTGTGAGTTCAACACAGCATGTGTGTTTGTGTTGTCTTAATAATACTGTCTGTCCTTATTAGCAAAGGAAAGAGTCTATGTAACAACATTTTTAAACGCATTAATTGGCCGACTCACACAGATGATAAATTGAAGTATGCGGTTGTATGAAACGGTCCAACAGGGAAACCAATATTTTGATCCATTTTTCACCTGAAGTGATTTTCTCATCTAAATCAGGTTCATATTTAGGTAACTTTCCTGAAGGTCAAACAGAAAAGTATGGCGCTTGCAACGCTAAGGTCATGGGTTCGATTCCCAGGGAAAGCAAGAATGTTTTTTTATAGATATACAGTATATTTATAGATATACTCTCTCGCACTAAATATATTGTATATTTTATTTATATATATATATATATATATATATATATATCACATCACATACAATAATAAAAACTGTATACATACACATTTATATATATATAAAATTTGTTTTCTTTAACAAACTATTATGTGTGTTTGTTTATTACATTTTTTATTATTGTAATACGTATACATACAATAAACAAATATTATATATATATATATATATATATATATGTATTTATTTAAACTATTGTATTTAACAAATACAATATTTAAAAAAATATATATAATAGACTATTGTTTAGCACAATAAATGATTACATTATGCATGTAATGCATGTCTGTGAATATATATCATATCAAGTAAACGCTTTCTTTTTCACACACACACACACACACACACACACACACACACACACACACACACACACACACACACACACACACACACACACACACACACACACACACACACACACACACACACACACACACACACACACACACACACACACACACACACACACACAGATCATAATAGGCAAGTAGTTTGCAAAGAATTTGCATCTAATTCCATCACTTTTGTTGATCTTTATATACGTTTGAGAAAGGCAAAGTTTGCTATGCATTTTAGGTGGGGAGATTGATATTACCTCTTGCTTTGAGATCATTTTACCCATGATTTCACTTTATGAAAGTGCTGTTACATATCGCCCATGTCATAGAGTTTGAACATCATTTCAAAAGACGCATTACACAGACAGTCCTGTTGGAGCATCATCACCATCTGAAACGTAATATCCATATGTATAAATGGACACCTGCTAATTTTAAAATGGTTTCATAATAGTAATTTCACAGTAGAGGTGGACTAAGTGGATCTTACAGGGGCATGATTGGTCAACAGGGTAATTTGGCCTATGGAGATGTCACCGTGGTAAGTGAATACTGTTCAGTCAGGCTGAGACCAATGACATATGACAAATTCTACAAACAGAGCTCTTAATCAGCCCCATATCTATGCCAGACAGCAGGTACATTTGTGTTCACTCTAATCTGGCATGCAATGACGCAACCCTACACGCAGATGGTGGGTGTTTTGGACTTAAACAAGAAGTCATGAATGTTCTTTTCTAGGAGTAACTGATGTTTGAGTGTTTCTGAAGGTTGACCCACTGTCAACAAATTACAATGCCAAAAAAATCATTATCATAAATCAATTTACCAACACACATACCCTGACCCCAGCGGCTCAAATGACACAAATAACCACTGATTAATTGCTAAACTTAGTAATCATTTGGCTACCGTTGATGGTTGTTTTAAAAAAATGCTTACATGGGTTATACGTGCCTTTAACAAGATTATCTGTAAAGGCAGCCACCAGTTGTTTCTTAGAAACATTTTTAACTCATGTTTCGACATATCCCGCCTCCTCTTGCAATAACAGCTACGTCATATGAAAGACTCCTAAACCATCCAATGACTGACCGCCTTTATGCGCTACCAGCCAATCATGGCTCAGAAGGCGACAAATGTGTGAATACAGGCGGGGGGAAATAACCAACAGAAAACAAGTGGGTAGAATGATGTTTAAAACCGTTTGACCGTTTCTAATTAGCCATATTGTCAAGCTGTATGTATCTAAACAATAATAGTTATATTTTAATCCAACGACTTTTGAAGTTTCAATGCAGCAAACGATGACGGCCTGGTCACGTGATAAGTGATACTTTTCTCACCGCTGTTTGAGATGCACTAATCATATTCTTTTCTGATTAATCGTTAAGCGAGTGTCGTTTAATCAATTTTACGTAGATGTGCTAGTCTAATTTGTATGTACGTGTCATATATTCATCCTTATCATTAGTGTATTCAAAGGATTATACACTTACATGTACAAATGCCTCCGATGTGAGAATAACCGAGCTAATATTTGAACGCAACTCAACGGGAATTTGTGTTTTTGGACCTCTTGGCGCCCCGTAGAGGACAATAACAGAACGCGGTTCTTTGCCGTCTAACGTCCGCAGCCTCGTTTCTGTGAACCACGTGACATGTGTTTACATCCTCAGCTGTTCCTCGAGAAAAACAGCGCTACGAAAACCTACACAAAACTCAACAGTGCGCTCAAAAAAACACCGACTCTAATGTGCATCCAGTCTGTCTGGCCCGTGCTAAGCCTGAGATTGATTCATGGCTTTATAAAGGTCAGTGAACATTGTTATTCCGCAGAGATGATGCCGACATTTTTGTTTTGTTGCTGTGCGTTGATCTGAGGAAGATGTGCATGTGGCAGACATTTAAATGCAAACTTGTCGTGTTGGTTTAATGCACGCAAAAAAAGCACAAAATGGCTGTTTTGGAGAATGCACACATGTTGTTCTGTATAGCAAACACAAAGCTTCCCGTTAACATCACGCTCTCTGGGGTAAAACAGCATTTGTCTCCTTCTCTCAGTTTATTTTCATCCGAATTACTGTAAAACACGTAGGCGTTTTAACCAGATGTAAGTTTACTAATACTTATAAGATTAATTGCAATATAAGCATAACTCTCTCTCTCTCTCTGAAGGTTTATTGTGTTTAAATAACGTGCTTTTTAATGTTTTGCTCATTGCAGGCCAGATGCTCGACACACCGCGAGCTTTCCCTAAATATGTTAAATGTCAAGCGGTGTTGCATAACCCTGTTAGTTACATCTGTGGAGTTATTGAATTAATTTAATGTATGCAAGTCCTCCTTAGAGATTATGGCGGATGTAAACGTGCTTACAGTCTCTCTCTCTTCCTCTGTCTTTCTCTCTCTCTCTCTCACTCACTCTTCCTCTGTCTTTCTCTCTCTCTCTCTCACTCACTCTTCCTCTGTCTTTCTCTCTCTCTCTCTGTCTCTCGCTCTTTCTCTCTCTCTCTCTCTCTCTGTCTCTCTCTCATATATGTGATCAGTCGGTGTATGAACACTGTTTTTAACGCAGTGCGGTCATGTGAAGTGTTTAATATCCTTTAGTTCCACTGCGTCGTGAAATGTAGATCTTTACGCGTGTGGATTGACGTCACGCGTTACGTCACGCCGTCGCTCACCATCCATATTGCATGTGAATTGAGCGAATACGTAAACAAACAAACAAACTAAAGTGTCGCAAATACGGCATTTCTCTTCCCTTTTGACAGAAACATCGTTCATAGGAATATAACATTATTATTATTTGGCCTGTTTGCGCCGTACTATGCTTGTGTTATGGCAATCTGCTTAAATAAGCTATTATTCCTTCCAACTAAATAGTTAGTTAATTTTGTTATGTGTGTGTGTGTATGTGTGTATATATATATATATATATATATATATATATATATATATATATATATATATACACACACACACTAGTGTTTATTTGGTTGCTTAAAAAAACTGGAATGTATACTAATAACTATTTAAACCGTTATAACAATATAAATTGTCATAATTAAGTACACGTAACAAAGAATGAATATTGTGAATAATATTAAAATATTTTGTCAATGTTTTGGGATGCTTTAATACCTAATGTTCTTTATTCATTCTATAATTTCAATGAAAATTAAAAAGCTATTTGTATTTATTTAATTTTAGGGGTGAAGTATGACCAGAAAGCAAGATTATCAAACATACACTGAACTCTCGGTTGATGAACCCAAACCTTGCTCACTCGAGGAAAGTTGGTTCCAGAAATACATCTGGGAATAAGTTCATCAAACCCAGAGTATGTTCAGGATTAACACACAAGACATTCTCAACAGAGCAACGTTAGCTAAGAAAAAGTGTGGCATACTACATTTTTCTTCTTATTTAGTTTAATGCCAATTTACATACTTGGTGTTTCTTAAATAATCTTTCAGTCTTTTTGTTTAAAAATCTTTTAACCGCTTTGAATAAGAACTAAATTGTTAATCTGATTGCAGTTATGTAAAAAAGAAAAAGACTTTAATTAACAGTTTGTGCTTGCAGAGATAACATGGATGTAAATGTTTGTTTTATGTTTAGTAATTTTGCTTCCACATTGCTTGAAAGGTAAGATCTATTATAAATTATTTTCTGTTATACAAATGCATTATAGTATAGAAAACGTCCTGTAACCAAAAAAAACAACAACTTCTGACTGTAAATCAACAATATGTGAGATATATCATTTCTGAGAATATATATCTGTCAGTCCCACTGTAGCCTCATCGATATGAACTACTCTGAACTAAACTAACCGTCAAACTGAAGCTGCTCCGGATCAGTTATACTTATATACCCTGAAAGTTACCTCTGTTTTTGGAACCAAAAGTCTGCTTATCCTTAAATATACCTGGGTATGTCTCATATCCTGCTTGAATAGCCCCCTGAACATTTGTTATTATTATCATTATGATTATTGATAATTTTCTCTGTCGTGTTTTACTGAAGGTGAAGGGACATGAAGGCCAAGTATGGCAACCCATACTTGAAATCTGTTCTCGGTAATTAACCCATCCAAGTTAGTGCACACACACACACACTGCGAACCGTGGAGCAGGTTTTTTATTTCTTGGTGGGGTTTCTCTCTGTAACAACACAGTTCTTCTTATCGAGGCTTGGAATGAATCCGCTGAGAGTTTGTGGCTTCTGCTTTCCCCGAGTCACACATTTGGTGCAGGTTAGAAAATAGACTATTTACACACTCCACGTGTCCTCATGAAACACATCCGTCTGTGATAGGAGACAGAACAGATGTGCGCCGTAATGTGAAGTTTCAGTGTGAAGAACTAATGCAGATAGTGAAAGTCTCATTTGAGCTTTTGTCTTCAGTGGAAAAGTACAGAGGAACTGTAAACAGATTCGTTCTGGCTGAGCATCATTGTGTGTGATAATGTTGCAATTATGCGAGCAGCAAGTTTAAGCATGTTAATGACGGATCAGCTCAGCTTTATAACAAACTGTTTCACTTCCAGGATTCAATCAACAATGCAGCAGTTGCTCAACTTGCTCTCTGACAAAACCAGTTATGAAAACCAGCATCCTTCACGTCCAGCGCTAACCCCGTTATTGATTCACCGCGTCATAAACCAGTGTATGTTGGTTAGAAAGAAAGAGACATGTAATAGGAGCCGCTCTCTTTTGTAAGTTGTATACTGATGTTCAGAGAGTCTCAGTAGGGTTGCAATCAGGTCTTGTGCAAAACAGAGTAGGAGGTTTGACCCAGATCCCTCCCTGCAGTATTTTTAGTGCAGGCGACTCAAAGGGCAGTAATACAAGAAAACTCTGAAAAGAAAGACAAATGCAGAGAAGAAAAGAAAAGGAGGAGGAAATTATGTAGGCATTTAAAACCCTATGAAATAAAAGCAATATGTAACGCGTATATTCAATGGATCGGTTCTGTCAGCTCTTACCCCCTTAAATTGATTTCAAGGGTACCATTTTTCCCCCACAAACGAGTAATTGTATTTGGTAGAGGAGGGTACCTGTTTGGGATAGGCCTCCATCGTATATAGGCCTCCTCTCATTCTGATTGGATAGATCGTTTTGAACGTAATAAAACATAATTAAGACAGGAAATTAGTTTTAACAAAATGTATAGTTTACTGCAGAGGAAACACAGAAACTGCATCTGAAGTGCCGCTGAACCACCAGTAGGTGGCGACAAGTGACTGTTTTGTGGTTGAGTCGTTGAATCATTCACTCAATTCATTCATTTATTCAAGGATGAAGCAAGTCTGAATGAATTCTTCCCTTCTGTTCGCTGCTCGGCGACAGCAAACTCTTTTTTTTGGTTGCAAAATAGAGCAAAAACTGTCTAAAATGATGAACTTGTTATGAACGTGTTTTTATAGGCTTTTGTTGTTTTGTTTTGTTTTTCTATTGAATTACTATAATTTTAAGTGTACCTTAGATGCTCTGTAGCACTTTGAGATTGTACAAATGTAAAGTGCATTACAAATAAAATTTATTATTATTATTATTAAAATGAAAGTTGCTTATTAACAACTACTTTATTGAACTGTTGTTAAAAAAATGTCACATTCGTGCTGATATTTTGGAAAACAGCACTCTATCATATGTCATAAATATAAAAATGGCAATTTTTATTTAAAAAATTTTTTTTATTAGCTTATGTGAGTTTTTTCGAGTGTGTGCACTATTGTTTTGATTTCTGCATGAGAGTCTCTCACATAGACAGGCTGTTACCGTCAAAAATATACATTTATCAATCGACATTTACATTCTTGTCTCAAAATTTTGGGGAGTTTGGGTGCTTCCCTACCCTAGTTATTACTGTTTTAATCAGACTTTATCTCCCGTCAGGCAAGTCAAATTGTCTTTCATTAGCTTCCTCATAAAAGAAGAAGTGCTCGACATTAACATTTGTCTGCTTGTCTGGGACAAGTGGACAAACATTAACGTTGAGCACTGTATAAAGTGCCATTTGCAGGGAAAATCCCCTGTGATCTGCACTAGACAACTCTTAATGCTGCTGCTTTTGACCATTGCAAGTAGAAAATCATGATTTATTGGTTGCGATGTGAACTGTGCAGTGCTTTAAAAAACAAAAACAGCATAAAACATTTTTAAAAAGACATGAGCTCTTTCAATAGGAAGCATGTCAACAAAGAAAATGCAGCAAACTTAACGGGTTTGTTTTAGATGGATGGTCTTTTGCAAAGCCATCCTTAATTGGAGTGAAGAATAGAGACATTTGGTTGTACAGTAATTGGGCTTTTCTTGTACCCGCTGAACCGTTGTAAGTAAACAAGCCTCATGTTTCTTTCTTTGTTTAAATCCAGATCTAGCTCAGGTTCGGGAAAATCCTTGAAGTTACAGCAATCCAGCTTAACTCAATTACCAGTGAGCTGAAGAAACATGCAAATTCTGACACTTTCCAAATGTCCGTCTGCAGCCCAAATGTCACTTAAAGGCTTACTTTTCTCTTGCTTTGAGAAGGATGTTCAGTTGTTAAGTGCATGTCATCCATTTCTAGGAAGCAGAATTGTAATGTTCTGATTAATAACTGGCACTGGTTTTATCATTTGAAACATCTAGGGTACAACGAGGCTAAGAAAAATGTGTTTTCACTACTTCCGTAGTGTATGATTGCACAATTAAAATTATTTTTTTGTTTGGATCATTAATGGAGCAACAGATTTGGTGTGAAAATAACTCATTAAAATGGTTTGTTCAAAGATCTTATGACCAAATTAGGTGACACGGTGGGTCTTTTACTCCCCACACAGGGCAAAAGTACCTAAAATAATATATTTTTAATGATGTCTAAGTTAATACTTATTCAGAACGTGACTTTAGCTAAGTTTGCACTATTTTTGGTTTATTTTGATAATTAACTTTTGTTCAATAAGTATAACATTTTAAAAATACAGAAATCAAATTATTTAAAAAGTAAAAATTGCATTATATTATATTATTAATGTCTTAGTTTGAAATATGGTTTCATCATCAATATGGTGATTATTTCTAAAGTGGAACCCAACTTGACATGATATTTAACATGTGGAACAAATGGAAAGTCAGTCGGCTGTTTATTATCATGTTAATTATTATCGTACAGCAGGGGCGCCTTTTACCCCAAATACTTTACGTATTCTTCCATTATTGAAAAACAACAAAGTTTTTTTTTTACCTTGAACAAAATTATTTTAAGTTAAGAATTTTTATATCAAAATACAAACAAACGTCTAAAAAGATTATATCAAAAGACGTTAATTTGATCGATTCTCATTTGCTACATAAATCTACAACATTTAAAAAACCACAAATTAAATTAGTGCAGAATCATCTTTGCGTTTTCCCAAGTTTCACGTGCGTCATCAAAAGCAGTTGTCCAAAAAAGTGCTGAGCTGAATTGTTGCGCCCTCTAGTGGTTTAAAAGAATAAAAGCGCCTTTTACCCCGGTGTGCCTTTAAGTTCAGATTTCTGCTGTATTCTGCAATATTAAAGCTGGTTACAGCAGGCACTAACATCAGATACATGCAACACCTCGCTGAAAGGCGGCAGGTTTCAGGTCTTGCGCGGTATGGCTCCTTTTTTCCAGCAGTATGCCAGAGAGAAGGGTAAACTTAAATTGCGAAAGAGAGATCTAAACCGTCACCCTTTGTTTTTCCGTCCTCAGATCTTGCCGTGGTTGAGAATGGTCTGAGCTGATTTGTGTGGGACAGACATCACGACTGGGCATCCCTGCGGAGAATCGCTCCAGCACTTTCATCTGGATGTGAAGACCGGTCGAGTTATCCTTCACTCAGCTCCTCTGCATTTTTTTTTTGTTTGTTTCTTTTTTGTTTCTCGTTGGCTGTCTGGGGAATATGGGAGGAGCGGTCAGTGCTGGCGAGGATAATGACGATTTGATAGACAACCTGAAGGAAGCTCAGTACATCCGCACAGACCGTGTCGAGCAGGCCTTTAGGGCCATAGACCGTGGAGATTACTATCTGGAGGGCTACAGAGACAATGCCTACAAAGATCTGGCGTGGAAACATGGGAACATACACCTCTCAGCACCGTGTATCTACTCCGAGGTGATGGAAGCCCTGAAACTCCAGCAGGGTTTGTCTTTCCTTAACCTCGGCAGTGGCACAGGATACCTGAGCACCATGGTGGGCTTGATCATAGGTGAGAACCACTCCAATAAAGGGTCTAGGGTTTAGATATAAAATACTATTGAGGATATACTTCAATTATTTTATTTTACATTTACATGTATGCATTTGGCAAACGCTTTTATCCAAATCGTCTTGCATTGCATTCAAGAAACAAGTTGACTTTCTAATCAGTTCTTGCTTCCCTGGGAATCGAACCCATGACCTTGGTGTTGCAAGCGCCACTCTCTACTGTTTGAGTTACAGGAAAGCCTTTTAAATTATTATTATTCAAAAGAAAATGAGGAATTATGAGAAGATGAAATAAAACATTTTCACCCAAAAATAAACATTATTTAGGATTATTCAGGAACAACCTCCATAAATTTAGGTTGCATGAATCAGCTTTTTGGCTCTCATCCTCTTTTCAAATCAAACAGATGAGATGTTACTCTTCTAAGCAATCAGATTTATAGTTTATATTTATTTGGAGGTTCATAAAACAGGTTAAAGTCTCATGCTACAAAAGCTGGGGGTTGATTATGTTTTAAATTTTTTTGAAGTGTCTTATGCTCACAAAAGCTGAATGATGAAAGCTGAAAAGCTTATTTGATGAAAGTACAGTAAAAACAGTAGGCTAGTATTGTAGTATCCTGTTTCAATCTATTTTACAAAGCTGAATTTTCAGCATCATTACTTCAGTTTTCAATGTCTCACGATCTTCCAGAAATCATTCTAATACAGTAATACCTTGAGATACGAGCGTCCCGACATATTGCATGTTGCTTTGAGATAAGAGTAAATATTTGAGATACGAGCAGCTTACAGCCCCGACACTAGGTGTTCAAGCACTCGGAGCAGCTCAAGCGCCTCATTTATGGGATAATTGCATATGATCTCCACTAGAGAGTCACCTTGGTTTTACAGCGGGAGGTTACCGGGGGCGACGAGTGATTCAGAGTATTAAGCTGGGAGCAGCACGAGTTATGTGTGTTCAATAATAATAAATATGAGCTTCTGAGGCTATCCAATACACAACACGGGAAGAAACACTACACTTCCTTATTGTGTTTGCATCATCTACGTTATCCCTCCTTCTTCTCCTCCACCTCCTCCGTACATGCCACTACTGTCTTGAAGGTAGGAACTCATAATAAAAGCCAAATTTTATTTTATATCACAGGAAACTTTATATACTATAATTTTGTGTGTGTCTCTATAGCAATTAAAACCATGTTTTTTTCCATTGTTATTAGCACTAATAAGGGAGTTTTTTAGAGGGCCCGAAAGGATAAACATTTTTTTTCCTGTTATTTCTTATGGGGGGAAATGATATGAGCGACTCGAGTTACGAGCTCAGTCCTGGAATGGATTATGCTCGTATCTCAAGGCATTACTGTATAAAAATTATAAAAACAAAGTCAAAAAGAGCTGTATTTATTTGAAATAGAAATGTTATGTAACAGTATAAAATGTTGCTTTTTATCCATTTAATACACCCTTACTGACTGGTCTTACTTTTCTTATCTTAAAAACCTTTGAACTGTATTGTGGTTTTGTTGAATGATGTACCCAAAACATATCCGGGGACTTATTATTATTGTTATTTGCAGGTCCGTTTGGAGTAAATCATGGCGTTGAGCTCCATAAGGATGTTGTGGAGTATGCAAAAGAAAGGCTTGATGACTTCATTAAAAACAGCGACAGCTTTGACAGGCATGTTCAACTTTCATTTTGCATTGTGTTTCTGTAGATTTGAGTTTGAATGTAAAGAATCACAATCTTGATTTGATCAGAAGTATTTTACAGCTATAGAAATTGAAATGCCGTTGTTTTAATTGGCAGCCGCTGACAGGGAGGCAAACATCACAGTACTGTGCTTATGCACTTCAAAGATCACTCGATTTTAAACTTTGATTTAATCCGCCCATCCCATTAATCTTCCATCTGACACAAAGGATACACTAGCTAACCCCAAACCACAGGCTCAATGAACAAATGCCTCAAGCGCACGCCGGCTCTCTGCGGTCTGCTGAGCGATTTGCACACCTGTGTGAACACCTGTCAAAGCCAGAACCGCCAGGTCAGATAGTCCACGAACCGCAACTGCGTTTCCCTCAACGTTCTCCCTTTCATTTGCTGCATGCGAACATCTGTTTTCGTCATGCAAGCAGAGAGAGCAGGGTTATTCAGGTCAGGAGAAAGAGCCGTAATGACGTATCAAACAAAGCGTGTTTCATAGCAGAAGGCCATGTGCCAAAGGTTGCTTAATCAATATTGAGCTTTGGGAGCTCTCTTGTTGGATCACTTTATTAGAAATCGATATCTCTTACGTGTCTGGTTAGTCTACGACTACTCAATGAAAACACCTGCCTAGTGGCTCTAACCAAATACAAATGCGTATGGACTCTATAGCAGGTAATACAAGAATAATTGCTTTTTATTCATCCATAAAAATAGATTATTACATGTTCTGCAAATGCTAAACTGGAAAACTCACTGACATAATGCTAGGCTGTAATTATTTGCTTCCTTCTTGTTTCACACTTTGTCCCATGGGCCTTAATGAATACTCAAATTATATAGTTTTTTTCTTTAAAAAGATTACTTCTAAGTGATTTGAAGAGCAGTTTTGACTGACGGACAATATCACCTACATGTCCAGCAGGGGCAGGACTTCAATACTTGGGGTCTCGGCCCCCAATGAGGCTGTGCTTTTATATAAAAAGAAGAATTTGTTTGTGTACCATACTGAACATGCACATGTAGGCATTAACTATATGGTAGCACTACCTGTCAAGTCAATCCCTAAATGTAAAAAAAAAAAAAAAATCTAATTTCAGCCTCTATTTCTATTCATTTTAAATAATCATTATTCATTATTATTTATAAAAAAATATAGACAAACTTTATATTGCAGTGTGTGGGGATTTTTTTCTTCCAACGCATATTAGGTTTTAAACACTGTTTTTAAAGATCTACATTTATCGTTTTCATTCTTGGAGATGTCGTCCTTCCATCTGGTGGAAAACAAACACTTTTAACGTTAAAATGACATGAAATTATCACTATATCCAGTGAACGGCTGCAGACGGTCATTCAGTAGCTCATTTGCCATTTCTACTCCCTTTTATAGTTCTTTTAGCTTGTTTTGCTTTTGGATTTATTATAAAAATGAATATTATAACAGATTTGAGGTATGAAGTATAGTTCGAATAGGAAAGGTCACAAAGTGTCATGCCATTTAGATGAAAGGAATTTCATACAAATCAATGTAAATAAAAACAATTAACTGCATTTATGACAAAGAACGACATCTATGCAGATATCGTAAGAATCGATCCATGAATGCACACACCTCTTCTGATTCTGATGCTGCCGCTGCACTGGTACAGGTTGAAAAATAACGCAGACTAAAATATGGGGTTTTATTCGAGGGGACTGAGGCGATCACAAATTACTGTACATATTACAGACTTTTTTTAGGGGGGCTAAAGTTTAGGGGGACTAAATTTAGTCTAGAATATCGTATAAATCTCATATATGGTTTAGTTTCATATAAAATTGTGTTGAAGTTTAATATAAGTGTTAAAAATGTGTCATTTTAGGTTTGAGTTCTGCGAACCGCACTTTGTTGTGGGGAACTGTCTGGAGATTTCGTCAGACAGTCACCAGTATGACCGCATATACTGCGGAGCTGGAGTTCAGAAGGACCACGAGAACTATATGAAAATCCTGCTGAAAGTCGGAGGAATTTTGGTCATGCCAATAGAGGATCAGGTAAAGCACAGAGGCCCCTAAAAGTGTCACATACGTCATTAGATAACAAAAATAAACCCATCTGTGGGTCTCAAATGCTGCAGGATGTTTTCTCCGTTTGGTCATTCAACATCGGAGTCTAATAGTTCAGCTTCTAAAGCTAAACCGTACATTTCAGTAAATGAAATGCGTCATCCGGGTGTTTAAAGTGCACTTTTTCTTGTCTATCTATACTATAAAATGTCATAATAGTGCATAAGTATGTGAACTGGGCCACCCCTCAGGTCTTGCATCAAATGTTTGACCTCTTTATTAGCACACACCGTCCGTCTCATTCAGTGTTTATGTGTTCTTGCAGCTGACTCAGATAACTAGAACTGGTCAGAGCTCCTGGGAGAGTAAGAATATCCTGGCGGTGTCGTTTGCTCCTCTTGTTCAGCAGAACAGGACGGAAGGCTGTAAGGCTGAAGCTGTGGTACTCCGTGAGTCTCCGCCCCTAAATATGACCTCACACTGCTTTGTCCAATGAGCTGCCACTAGGGATGTTTCCTGATTTATTGCAGATTTCTTTATATTGACGTCACAGGCAAAACCATTGTTTTTGTTTTGTTTTTACATGCACTGAGCAATTTTGAGATTTTGTTTCCATGTCTTTCAGTCTAATGGAACGAAATCTAAAATGCACATGTAACTCTTTCTCCGCCAGTCAAAAAAAAGGTTGCCAGCATTTTTGATCATTTTCACAAAACTTGAATGGCTCCCAAAATGTTTTGTTGTTTGAATATCAGAATATACAATATAAAAAAAGAAGAAAAAAGAACAGACCCTCTGCTTTTAAACAACAAAAATGTGGGTAAGTTTAATAAAAAACAAAATGCTACAAAAAAAATCGCATTTTATCAGATCAGTCTGTACTGAATTTACAATATAAAAGAATAAAAAAAGAAAAAAAGAACAACAGCTTTTAAACAACAACAACCACAAAAATGTGGGCAAGTTTAACACAAAACAAAATGGCATTTTGTCATAGATCAGGTGTCTCGATTCCATCCCATAGCTTCACAGTTCGGTAACATTAGGCAGTTTTGCCGTCTGTGCTGTTTAATGTTTGATGATCGCGTCAGCTTACATGTGCATAAGCAATCTTCTCTTGCTTGTTTCTGCTTCTTTGCTTGTGTTTGGATCTGGAGACGCTGTACTATTTTAGATGATGCGTAATAGCGCCCCCTACTTGAATATGAATGAACACGAATGCCGGAAAATCTTGTCAATGGCGGGGAAAGAGTTAAGTGCTTATTTTATTACATTTGATCTATTTGCATCTTAGATTTCTGTTATAATGCATATATTTACAGGCTGTTTTCTTAAAATTACTAACCTAATTCGCGCAGAAAAGTGAATAGCATTACAGAATTTTTTTTTTTTTTTTTTAAATGTGTATTTTAAGGTGACTCGTTACTTAATGTGTAATGACAGTAAATGATGCATAATTACAAGTAACTAACCTTAACCATAACTCTGTTGTATGTGCATGTAGTTATTTAATATTACTCTGTACTTATTTGAGTAGATACAATGTAAATACAGTAATACCTCGGTTTACGAGTGACTTTGTATACAAGCAAATCGGTGTACGAGCATTGTATCAGAGAAAATTTTCCCTCGCCCACACACATCTTTTTGCGCATTTTTACTCTAAATATTCTGACGACAGCCTCTCACAAAGCCCATCACCCTTCACTCGTTCATTCTCTCAGCGTCGCTCGGTTTGGTTGCATCATTCACCACAGTGATACTTTTATAAGTGATTTACAGCAGTTTTACCTCGTGTTAACATTAATTGTGATCGCTATTGTTCACGTAGTGAAATATATACGTACAGTACAGCATATAGACAACGACCTCAAGATGAGTAAGAAAGAAGGGATGAAATTCTCCCTGTAAGCAGTAAAACCCTCCTCTCGTCTCCTTCACGCCAGCAGCGACGCGACTCAAAGATAAAGTGCGCGTTGCAGTAAATTGTCAAGTATTTTTAGAGTTTAATTGTCAGTTAATAATTAGTATTTATATGAGATCTTAATGGTTATAGTTTTAACTGTAATTAATAGGGTAAAACGAAAAAAATATTTAAAATGGGCATTTATGGTCGTGTGGAACGAATCGAGTGATTTTTAGTGCATTCTTATGGGGAAAATTGTTTTGGTGTACGAGCATTTTGAGTTACAAGCTCTTGGAACGAATTAAACTCGTAAACCGAGGTATTACTGTATGTCACCTTAAATTAAAGTGAAACCCTTTTTTCTTTTTCATGCACTGATCAAGCTACGTAATCTAGGCTAGTTCAAAGAAAACATCTAAAATATACATTTGAGTGTTTATTTTGTTACACTCTATCTATTTGCGTCATTAGACTTTGATTAGCTGATGTGCTGTCAATTATCAACTGGCAAAGTAAGTGGGTTTGTAAGCCTTGAGCCTCACACGAACGACTAAACCCCAGTTAACCTGTATCACTCGTCTGTTCCTCAGCGGCTCTGAGCGTGAGGAGTCTTCAGGACCTGTCGCGAATATACATCCGCCGAACCCTGCGCAGCCTGACCAACGACGAGAACCCCGGCCGCAACAACACGCAAAGAGCGTCCCAAAAACGCAAGCGTAGACGCTGCCGCCGCCGCCGCCGCATCAACACCTACGTGTTCGTCGGGAACCAGCTGATCCCTCAACCCATGGACAGCGAGGAGGACGAATGCATCGAGGAGGAGAGCAAAGAAGAGGAGCAGGAGAAAGACATTGAGCCCATCAAACCCGAGGAACCTCAGGTCAACCATCTGAGAGACAAAGTCTTGAGTCTGCCGCTGCCCGAGTCGCTGAAGTCGTACCTGCTGTACTACCGTGAGAAATAACACGTCCCGCCGTCTATAAGCGTTAATCACCGGTGGTGGTTTCCTTCTCAGACAGCTTCTGACTCTGAATTTCATCCTTTTTTCGTTCTTTTTTTATAACGTAGCATAATTTAAACGCGTTTCCAAGAGATTTGATTTGATCGTGCTTGCTGTGTTTGTTCTAATGACTCATAACGTTGTAATATTCACGTTTTGAATGTGATTTTTCAGTACAGCGGGACTGAGGAGGACCTTGGTGGTTTAGAAGCTTCTAGCTCACCTTGTTTGTATTCAGAAGAGTTTGCTAAATGTGACTGAAGCTATTTTACACAGGCTTGTATTGTAAGACCAGTAATGACCGTTTTCGTTCTTGTTTTTAATTGTAGAGAGAATGAAAAACTCAAGTTATTTCGGGATTGATTTTCGCCGCCTTTGATTCTCCAGACCTTCTGGAGGTTTTGCTGTTTTTGACGCTAATGTGTTCAGTATCTCTTTGGAATGTTTTGGTGAATTTCCGTCTAGAGAGGATTTTTTTGGTCTGTGTTTTGAACTTCTTTTTTTTTTTTTACATTCTAGTCACATTTGCAAGTACCGATATTGAACTCTCTTAATAGATTGTTTTTGTTGTTCCTTTCATCCGCGAGTCGTCCTGAAGACCTAACGCTCCATTTTCTGCTTGTGATCATAAAATTGAATAAATGTCACTGTTTGTGTCGGTTTGTAATCTGTGATTTCACACTGTCGTAACGACTTGTTTGCAATATATTGTCAGCATACAAAACCTGTGGCTTAATTTCACTTCTTCAGTTGATTTAGTTGCACTGAAATGGAATCTAATAGAGTTTACGTCCCAAAAATACAGAATGAGATATTAAAAAACACCCACAATCTTGTCTATAAATCAGACACTCATGTTTATAAGCTGTAGCAAAAATTTTAGAAATTGCAATAAGATCATAAAATGTTACAGCGCTGAAGAAGTTATACATAATATACAAAATAAACTTCAAATATTCAGTAGAGTATTAAGAAAATGTGCTTTAAAATTCAATTTTGTTGTTTTAGTACTGCACTAAGTTATACAAAATGATCCTGTTGGAAAGTTCACACACTTGCTTCTTAATATTGTGTGTCCTCCAGGTTTCCCAGCATGCTCAGCACATTTGCGCTATAGGACGTTGTGATAAAATCCTCATAAACGGCTCTATTAAATGGCCTGACGAACGGTTGACTACATTTTTAGAAGTGCATAAAGACACAGGGTTTTTAAGCACATTATCTGCTATTATTTATGATCTGGTGGTGACAGGGAAACTAGAATGTAAAGATAATTACCAAAATAATTCTTCATATCTGTATACACACAATAGATAAACACCAGCATGAATGCGTTTCAATTTTCAATACAGCATTTGAATTGAAACTGACTCATAATCTCATAGAAAGGTTCATGTGTTTTGTTTCGAGACAGCCGGATGACATTTAAGTGTATTATTTGATGAAATATAAACTCTTACTAGGTTATGTTTCCCTTCTGAAAAAAACCCCATTTATGACTGTTTTCATTCAACTGAGATACTGAGAAAGTAAATCGTAGGCCATATACGAGTTCTGAGTCCTTTGCATTTTTTCATATTGCTTAGACTCTTAAAGACGGAAAACGTTTCATGTGTTGTTGCCGTTCTTTTACACGACCTGAAGGCCTGAAAATGCAAAGTTTTGAAAATGCATATTTTTTTAAATCGCTGTGTAAATTACAAAAACGCAAATTTGTGAAAACAGTGACGTGTTCAGTGTTACAGCGTGTTGTTTTTCTTTACAAAGCCACATCGCCAACTGCTGGCCGGGCAGCAGAACATAGCATTTTTACTCATTTTCGTGGAAGTACGTGAACGGGGATGGTTTTGACAATGTAGTCGTCAGTTTTTAGCACATCGCTGTCGTGTAAACGTACCCTTAAACGCTCACCGATGTCTCAACGCCTGCTGAATTTCTCCATTGAGTTTGTGGTTGTTAGAAAGTTGTAAGAATGTTCCATGAGGTCTTAATTCTACAGCACGTCTTGCAGACAGTCGCTGTTTTTTTTTTTAAAAGTGTATCACTAACTGTAATTTGATGTTTTGTTTCTCAACCATCCTTTCATTAAATATATTTCTAGCCAACTTGATTTTACTTAGCTTGTGTTTGTCATATGGGTTTTAGTGTCACAAGAACTTCTGAAATGCAGCTCAAACCATAAAGCATGGCGCTTGCAACACCAAGGTCATGGGTTCGATTCCCAGGGAAAGCAAGAACTGATTAGAATGTCAATGTGTTTCTTGAATGCAATGCAAGTCGCTCAGAAATGTACAGTACGCCCATTCTATTCTGGTAGGGAAATTTGTAAGTTGGGCTCTTGCATACGTGTAAAAACTAATTATACTTTTTGCGTTTAAACATCAGTCAAATGCAATTATTTTTATAAATAAAAAGTAACAATGTCACTCCAGAACACACAAAAATAATTGAGATTAGACAAGTTCGCACATTATAAAATCTTTATTAACTATACATCTTTATTAAAACAAATCATCGTTTGCTAAAAATAAAAGAATGCTTTTCAGCCTCTGCTTTTCCCGTCCCATCATTTTTCCAAAGATATCCCATCTTGGAGTAAATCACAAATTTCTCTTTTGCATAGACATCAGAACAAAAATCAGGGTTAGAAATAAAAGAAAATAAGACTGATTTGATGGCGCAAAAGTGCTTCTCAGTAAAACCATGTTTATTATTCCATCTGTAGGGTCCGACTTTAACTTTGGGGTTGGCAGCATTATTGCCATAAAGGGTTCATTATTGTTTTTTGGAATATTACAAAAGCTGGGGGAAAACCATTGTGGACTGTGTTATTTTTAAGCCTAATAAAGGTGGTAGTTGACGGAGGTATTGTATCATTTTAGTACAATTACATACAGTACTTTAACATGAGTAAATGTCTAAAGTTGAATTTAAAGCTCTGGCCGTAATGCTAGATAACATACTTATTCCTACATGTCGGTTCATGACACTAGCATGCGGTAAATGACAGTATCAGAACAGCAGCCGCAGAATATGTACAAAGTTTTGAGAAATTATGATTAAAGTCAACATGAAACCACATACATAACCCACTTTACAGTGCGATTTGTTTCCAAGCGAATCAGGATATATATGGGCTGTCGAGCGATTCGGATTAATTACACAATGTGATGAGTAGTTAAGCTGATTAATCACATTATTTAATTAAATTCGGCGGAGGAATTCTCCCCAAAAGAAACGATAAATGAGAAACGCATCAAATAGGAATTACAAAAAGTAGCTTTATTAAGAAAAACTATTTTGTTTAATTCAACACTGAATTTAATACACAAAGTTTTAGGCGTCATGAGGGCGAGTAAATGTTGTTTTAAATTATTAATATGGTAACTAAAACTGCAAATAGGTAAAAGTCTTAATGAGTAAGTCATTGAGTCGTTCATTCATTTGATTCGTTCAAACGGTAAATGGCTCTCTTTATGAACGAGTCATTGAATTATTAGTTCACCTGATTCATTTGTTCAAAACACGGATTCATTCAGTGCATAAAACAGTTCTGCTCTGGGATTACAGGAAATATTTTCATTAGCAAAATTGAGCAAAAACAGTCTAAAATAAAACACAATATTAACTTATTTATTGAACTGTCGTATAATATGAGACAGAAACATGGAAATAGGCTCTGTTTAATTTCATGTTGACTTTATCAGGTTAACAGGTTGGCATATTTTGACTGCAAAAATGACCAGTTTATGCACTAATATATTTTATATATTGGATAATAGTAATAAAAAAATAAAGTCAAATTCGTAATTTATTAGCAAGTACGTCCTTCCTTTGAGAAAGTTCAAATGTGCATCATAGTCACGCCAGTTCCAGCTTATCCTCAGTTACATGATTGGCCCTTTAATAAAGTATCAAAATAGATACAATATGAAAATAATTACATTACCCCACATTCTGTTTCTCTCGGTCGTCGGATAGGCGCATTGAGCTTTTCTACAGATTTAAACATTGAAAGAATTGATGCTCGATTGATTGTTTGGATTAAAAAACAAACTTTCTGGATCTGGATAAAAGGTTATGCTTTGCCAATATTGGATATCTTGAAGGCCCAACACATGTACAAAAAATATGCGCATCATGGCAACAAATGAAGAACTCGTCAGCATGTTTTACCAATTCATTCCCTCGTTTTAAGTAGATACAAGTCGTCATGTCCTTGTTTTACTAAGTCACGGTTTCAATCAAAACTAATGAACAAATTAGTTCAACATGACCACAAAACAACGCAACAAATGAATGAGCGAATTCTTCATTTGTGGCCAAAATATTCATATTTTTGTCTGCATTAAACATATGCAGGTCTCTGCTGATATCCAACGGCATTCAAAAAGGGAGTTTATTACTATAAATGTACATTTTAGATGGCTGGTTTTACTCTGGTTCACTAAATTGCAATTTGGAGGAGAAAAAAACGCATCAACAAAGGTTATTAAATCGCTAACCAGATTTAATAACGTTTTAAAAAGTATACACAAAGAAGAGTTCATATAATTTGAATGCAAACCGATATGTCTCGATATCAAAGGGAGGAGTCCAGCCGAAACATCCCATCCCAGCTCGTTGCATAAGTCTGAGCTTCTCATCCGGAGAATATAGCGAGGTTTTCAAATGTTACGTACTTGAATTGTCCATGTCAATTGTTTGCTAGGGTTAGTTCCTCTCATCCTACCTTCTCGACGTCTGGAAGGAGAGGATGCGTGGCTGGAGTGTGTCAGCTCGTGTATTTGATCTTGGATATCTGTGTTGGGGCGGTGAGGGTGGAAGTCGTGGACGGCACGGGAGCCACGGCCGCGTTTCGACTGCTCACGAACATGGGATCCAAACAAGCCACTTTAGCGGCGAAGAACGCGTGGATGCAGTGGAGAACCGCAAAGAGGTTGGAGAATTCCAGTTCCTGGAAGTGTCAGGAGGGGAAAATGATCATGAGGGTTTACTGGAAAAAAGGAGGCAGCCTCAAGCAGAAATCAAATCAAACTTGGTGCATGAAAGTGCTGCTACTTACGGCCTACAGGGGAAATAATCAAACAGGAAATTCATATTTATTTTTATCTGCTTCCTTCAGCTATTTCTTTTGCACTCGCATGATTATGTTTCGAAAAGTTTCCTTAATATTCCAGCTATATTAAAATGCTACAGAGACTTTCATAAACAGACTATGTGAACAGAAAAGTGAAGAGTAAAACTTACCTTTGCTTCAATAAGTTTTGAGTCTTGATTCTGGAACAGGAACTTGATTTTACTCTTTCCATCGTCTGATGATCCTTTAAGCTGAGAGAATTTATATCTCCACAGCACTGCCTGTAATGAAGGTTTAAATGACGCATATTAATACCTCTATAGACATCAAAATTATTTTTCATGTGGTTTAATGCAAGTAATATTTATCACATCCTATTAATATTTAATATAGATATTTAAAATAATATATTAAATATATTTATTTGGTATACTTATTTTAACAGTTTCTTAAAGTATTCTTAAAATATAGCTATTACATTAATCTTTTACTTATAGTGCACACATCATCTTTAAATACACTTACACCTATATATACAAATACACCTAAAGGATTATTAGGAACACACACTAATACTGTGTTTGACCCCCTTTCTCCTTCAGAACTGCCTTAATTCTACGTGGCATTGATTCAACAAGGTGCTGAAAGCATTCTTTAGAAATGTTGGCCATATTGACAGGAGAATCTTGCAGTTGATGGAGATTTGTGGGATGCACATCCAGCACATCCTAAAGATGCTCTATTGGGTTGAGATCTGGTGACTGTGGGGCCATTTTAGTTCAGTGAACTCATTGCCATGTTCAAGAAACCAATTTGAAATGATTCGAGCTTTGTGACATGGTGCATTATCCTGCTGGAAGCAGCATCAGAGGATGGGCACATGGCGGTCATGAAGGGATGGACATGGTCAGAAACAATGCTCAGGTAGGCCGTGGCATTTAAACGATGCCCAATTGGCACTAAGGGGCCTAAAGTGTGTCAAGAAAACATCCCCCACACCATTACACCACCACCACCAGCCTGCACAGTGGTAACAAGGCATGATGGATCCATGTTCTCATTCTGTTAACACCAAATTCTGACTCTACCATCTGAATGTCTCAACAGAAATTCGAGACTCATCAGACCAGACATCATTTTTCCAGTCTTCAACTGTTCAATTTTGGTGAGCTTGTGCAAATTGTGCCTCTTTTTCCTATTTGTAGTGGAGATGAGTGGCACCCGGTGGGGTCTTCTGCTGTTGTTGCCCATCCGCCTCAAGGTTGTGCGTGTCGTGGCTTCACAAATGCTTTGCTGCAAACCTCGGTTGTAACAAGTGGTTATTTCAGTCAAAGTTGCTCTTCATCATTACTCCAGTCTTCAGTGTCACATGATCCTTCATTAATCATTCTAATATGATTTGCTGCTCAACAAATATTTCTTATTGTTATATATTATGAAAACAGCTTCATATTTTGGTGGAAACTGAGATACACTATTTTCCCGATTCTTTGATGAATAAAGTGCAAAAGAATTAAATTCGCATTAGGAATCTTTAGCAACATTATAAATGTCTTTCCTGTCGCTTTTGATCAATTAAATGGATCATTTCTGGATCTCAATAAAAAAAGATCTTACTTACCCCAAACTTTAATTCTTAAAAAACATAAAAGCTTCAAAATTCATATTTCAGGTGTGACCTAAATGAAATTCTATAACAAATATTGATGATTGTAACTTAACAACTCATTTAAATTTAAAGACTAACAACATTTTTAACAACAAAGCCACTTTTTCTTCACACTTGGCACACGCAAAGTGTTTATTCTGAACCTTGGTTGTGTGAAAATGACTTTTAATAACAGGAAACGGCTAAGAATACGCACACAAGCATCTTGACAGAGTGCTAATTGTATCAACAACTACATCAAAAATGCACAAGGCAAATGTTTCTATATGTTTTCCAAACATGCAGATGACAGCATGTTTCTATAAATGTCTGGTGTGATATAAATACAGAGCGCGGGGCAACAAAATATCTAAACTAAAACTAAAAATAAGAAGGGATCATGTATTTTACTCAAATGCAATTCAAAATGAAGGTTAGATCTGTCACCTTTGACGCGGCGTCGAAGCACACGAAGCCCATGCTGAAATCAATGGTGAGTCCCATGAGATGACTGTCCACAATGCAAGCGTATGTTTTACACTGAAACAGGAGATACTTGGCATTGTTAATCAGACACGAGGAAAACTGGCACACACAAACATCTCAGTCTCTTAAATATTTAATTAGGACGATAAGTGTCGTACATAATTATTTTGGGAGAAAAATAAACAAGCGAGGCTTTTTTTGGCACGAGGCACAGTTAGTTTGGTTTAGTGGGACAAATTGGCAGTGATTTTATTTTGTGCCACCATGTTTCCCATGAATGTATAACAGTTGAAGGAAACGGTTCTGCTACTGTCTTGCTAGAATATGGATTATTGATTCGCTTCAGTGCTACAGGACTATAAGTGCCGTACTTGCATGTTATGTAATGTACAGTAATACCTTGAGATACGAGCATAATCGAATTGCTCGTATCTCAAATCATTTTTCCCAAAATAAATAACAGAAAAACAATGAATCCGTTCCGCCCCTCTGAAAAACTGCCTTAGTGCTAATAACAATGGAAAAAACATGTTTTAATTGCTATAGAAACACACACAAAAAGGATTCCTGTGATATAAAATAATGCAAACACAATATGGAAGTGTAGTGTTTCTTCCCGTGTTGTGTATTGGATATCCTCAGAACCTCATATTTATTATTATTGAACACTCATAACTCGTGCTGCTCCCAGCTTAATACTCGTGAATCACTCGTCGCCCCCAGTAACCCCCGCTGTAAAACCAAGCTGCCTCTAGTGGTGATCATAATAGTGCTGAACACCTCTAGCGTCGGCGTCTCTAAGCTGCTCGTATCTCAAATATTTACTCGTATCTCAAAGCAATAATGCTCGAAGGCTTGCTCGTATCTCAGAAAACTCGTATGTCAGGATGCTCATATCTCAAGGTATTACTGTAATTGAAATATACATAATTGGATCCTATACATGGGATCAGCCGGTGTTTCTTCAACTATGGACTAATTTGATCCAGTGAACTTTAAGAACACACAAAATATTAAAAGACTTTTCACACTTGTCTTTTGCCTTGCATATTATATATAAATTATATATGTATAAAATTACATATTATATATAAATGATATATGTATGTACCTATATACATGAATTAAAAAAGTGAAATATCATTTCAAATAAATATCAAATTATTTATTATAATATATATTGAGGCATTGTGGGATATTTTTGGGGAGAAATTTCTAAACAAGGCTAATTTTACAGATAGCATTTCATGTATCCTAAATCAACATAATTAAATAATACTTTTACACCACGGTGAAAATAAAACTATTAAAAACTTTTCTGTTAATCGAAATAAAGCTTAAATATAACAAAATATAAATATTAGTTGCAAAACAAAAAGAAAACTAAAATGATAGATCATTTTAAAAATGAATAAACTAAACAACAGTTTTTCACATATTTAACACTGCACAATTTTGCCAATTAAAGATTAATTGTAAATGATGGCGAATCCCAACAGCTGGGATGTGAAAGTGCCTGTGGCTGAATTCAGCAGGCTAAACCCAGAATTAGATTATATTAATGTCTCCAAACAAAGTGTTTTCATAGTGCGTTTTTGAACAATGTGTTTCCTTCAAGTACTGATTAACACATCACACTTAATCTCTCTTTGGCACAGCCTCAATCACTCAGAGTTTGCGTTGTTCAGATGGCGGCCAACATTGTCTGGCAGGTGCAGTTTTATTCGCTACAATCTGATCTCAGCACTGTCTGTTTACTGTGCCAAAAAGACCGGGATTCGCAGACGCAACATCACCACTGAAATTGCCTCATTTCATTTCATTTAGTGTGTCTGAGTAAAACTCAATTAAGAAGAATTAGAATGCACTAACATTTGGCGGGTTCACTACCTGTATTCGTTCCACCTCGAAGAACGTGGCCATCTGAAAGGCTTTCTCCCACAGAAGCAGCTCACAGTCGAGCTCCACGCTGAAGAAGATGTCCTCACCCGAGTCCGTCTGAACACTGAAGCAGTGCTTTCGCTTGTCCAGCAGCTCACTGTCCTAAAATAAAGAATACGGTTTTTCATCTCAGACATGATATCTATACACAGATATCTATCTATATCTATCTATCTATCTATCTATCTATCTATCTATCTATCTATCTATCTATCTATCTAGCTCTGGAAAAAATTAAGAGACCACTGCAAAATGATCAATTTCTCTTGTTTTACTATTTATAGGTATGTGTTTGGGTAAAATTTACATTTTTGTTTTATTCTATAAACTACTGACAACATTTTCCCAAATTCCAAATAAATATTGTAATTGAGAGCATTTATTTGCTGAAAGCCACAACTGGTAAAAAATAACAAAAAATAACAAAAGAGAGAGAGAGAGAGAGAGAGAGACAGACAGAGAGTGAGTGAAATAGAGAGTGAGTGAAAGAGTGAGAGACAGACAGATACTAGGATACTTTCTAACCCTAACCCTAACCCTTTCTTCTTTCAAGAGGAAGAAAACAAAAAAGAGAGCAATTCAGTATTTGCGCTGTCTGAACTCCGGTTTTCTGTGCGCACGCTTCGGATGTTTCAACAGAGAAAACTTCCCACAGTGTGCCAGAAGTTTTGTGTTGAGTAATTACTCTTTTTTTTGTCCTGAATAAAAGCATATACATATGTGATTCTAAATGAAAACAATATTTTGAATATTTACTTATTTTAGATCACAATGCTTAGAATCCCATAATGATATTTTTGAAAGTACAGTAATACCTCGAGTTTAATTCGTTCCGAGAGCTCGTAACTCAAAATTCTCGTACACCAAAACAATTTTCCCCATAAGAATGCAATAAAAATCACTCGATTCGTTCCACAGGACCATAAATGCCCATTTTAAATATTTTTTTGGTTTTACCCTATTAATTACAGTTAAAATTATAACCATTAAGATCTCATATAAATACTAATTAATAATTGACAATTAAACTCTAAAAATACTTGACAATTTACTGTAACACACTTCATCTTTGAGTAGCGTCGCTGCTGGCGTGAAGGAGACGAGAGGAGGGTTTTACTGCTTACAGGGAGAATTTCATCCCTTCTTTCTTACTCATCTTGAGTTCATTGTCTATATGCTGTACTGTACGTGTATATTTCACTACGTGAACAATAGCGATCACAATTAATGTTAACAACACGAGGTAAAACTGCTGTAAATCACTTATAAAAGTATCACTGTGGTGAATGATGAACCAAACCGAGCGACGCTGAGAGAATAAACGAGTGAAGAGGTGATGGGCTTTGTGAGAGGCTGTCGTTAGGATATTTCCAGTAAAAATGCACGTGAAGATGCTGAGCGTTAGGACTTTTCCACAAAAAAATACGCGTGGGTGAGGGAAGAATTTGTACACTCCGATACAATGCTTGTTCACTGATTTGCTCGTCTACAAAGTCACTCGTAAACCAAGGTATTACTGTACATACTAAGTGGCTGATGTTGAAATAATTCGCCATTGTTTACTCTTTTCTTTTCTGAGGAAAACAAACTAATATAAATCATTTAAATATGTATACTGTCCCTTGTGGCCATTTACTTACACAACAACAGCGTTTTGGGGGCCTGAAAACAGAAAATTTAGAAAACGGTTTCAAAGTGCAAGTGTTTGAAAACAACACCACTATCATCTCTGCGTAAAACTGCGCATTACATGTTCAGTCTGTAGGAAGTCTATAGTGTTTAGAAAGCAAATTTATGAGACATTTAGACTGGTAATTTCAAACATGAAATTTAATGGTGGAGAAAAGCTTGAGGAATTTGAGGTTTCCCCATTGAAAGAGATAGGAGCTGTATTTTCGTGACTGAAAAAGCTTCCGAGAGGCATTTCAAAGATGGCCTCCGATTGAAATGACTCGCCTTAAAGGGACTTTGTTACTCCTCAATAAGTAGGTCATCTATTAAATATCTGATACCATCACAGGATTCATAAGTAAGGCTTACACTTAAACTTATTGTACCTTCAGTATCTTGAACATGATCTCGTAGACGGTGAAGCTTTTCTCCGCTCTGGTCCAGTCCCAAGTGGTGACCTAAAGGATTCAGATTGCTGTCAGTCTCCAGAAGTCACAGACAGTGCATTATTCAGCTCAGGCACAGAACTCACTGTGTCCCTAAAGGGATGATTCAAATGCTACATGAAATAAACAAAGTCCTGCTAGCCAATGAAAGAGAGAAAAGCCCCTGAGATCTCGTGTACGAGAATGACTCACGCTGAGCATCTGCAGTAACCTCTAATAACCTAAGGCCAGTGAAGACGGATCATGATGGAACAGAAAGCTCAGGAGTGTTTTCTTCAGACTGAAGTAGCTCAGAGCAGAGTTTTCAAATGTCAGAATACCAGTCACGAACAGACTGCTTGAGTCAACACACACACACACACACACGCGCGCGCACACACCCCAAATTGACATAGACATTGGGAGATCATCTAAAGACAAGACCTTGATGCATGGAAAATGTGTTTGGTTGAGCTAGTTGGTTAAACAGGCCATTATTATTATTATTATAATAAAATATTCGTATCAATATGATAACAATAATACACTTATATTTTTTAATAAAAAACTTGACAAATATAATGCAGTTTATTACAATCACTACGACACATTTCTCAATACTTTTTCTGCGCTCTTCACACAGAAATCTATGTGGGCTAAAGTGAAAATGCACAAAATGCATTCAATTATATTTCTTTTCTCACCTCGACACAACTGCCAAAAAAAACGCTTACAAGCGGTTTTCAAAACTGTTAAACTTAAGTTCAACACAATAACATAATAAAAAAACTGAATACGACAGAAATTTTCTACATTTCTACAGTAATACCTTGAGATACAAACGTCCTGATATACGAGTATTCTGAGATACGAGCGAGCCTTCGAACAAAGGGTTGCTTTGAGATACGAGTAAATATTTGAGATACGAGCGAGCCTTCAAACAAAGGGTTGCTTTGAGATACGAGTAAATATTTGAGATACGAGCGAGCCTTCGAACAAAGGGTTGCTTTGAGATATGAGTAAATATTTGAGATACGAGCGAGCCTTCAAACAAAGGGTTGCTTTGAGATACGAGTAAATATTTGAGATACGAGCGAGCCTTCAAACAAAGGGTTGCTTTGAGATACGAGTAAATATTTGAGATACGAGCGAGCCTTCGAACAAAGGGTTGCTTTGAGATACGAGTAAATATTTGAGATACGAGCGAGCCTTCAAACAAAGGGTTGCTTTGAGATATGAGTAAATATTTGAGATACGAGCGAGCCTTCGAACAAAGGGTTGCTTTGAGATACGAGTAAATATTTGCGATACGAGCGAGCCTTCGAACAAAGGGTTGCTTTGAGATACGAGTAAATATTTGAGATACGAGCGAGCCTTCAAACAAAGGGTTGCTTTGAGATACAAGTAAATATTTGAGATACGAGCAAGCCTTCAAACAAAGGGTTGCTTTGAGATACGAGTAAATATTTGAGATACGAGCGAGCCTTCGAACAAAGGGTTGCTTTGAGATACGAGTAAATATTTGAGATACGAGCGAGCCTTCAAACAAAGGGTTGCTTTGAGATACGAGTAAATATTTGAGATACGAGCGAGCCTTCAAACAAAGGGTTGCTTTGAGATACGAGTAAATATTTGAGATACGAGCAGCTTATAGACGTCGATGCTAGGCAGCTCAAGCGCCTCATTTATGGGGTAACTGCATATGATCTCCACTAGAGTCACCTTGGTTTTACAGTGGGAGGTTACCAGGGGCGACGAGTGGGCGAGTTATTAAGCTGGGAAGTTATGCGTGTTCAATTATAATAAATATGAGGTTCTGAGTATTTCCAATACACAACACGGGAAGAAACACTACACTTCTGTATTGTGTTTGCATTATCTACCTTACCCTTCCCTCCTCCTCCTCCTCCTCCTCCTCCGCACATGCCGCTACTGTATCGTCTGTCTCGAAGGCAAGAACTCATAATTAAAACCACATTTTATTCTATATCACAGGAATCATTATATACTATAATTGTGTGTGTGTGTGTGTCTCTACAGCAATTAAAAACATGTTTTTTCCATTGCTATTAGCACTAATAAGGAAGTTTTTGAGAGGGCCAGAACAGATTTTCTTCTGTTATTTCTTATGGGAAAAAATGATTTGAGATACGAGCAATTCGAGTTGCTCAGTCCTGGAAGGGATTATGCTCGTATCTCAAGGTATTACTGTACATTACATAACATGCAAGTACGGCACTTATAGTCCTGTAGCATTGAAGCGAATCAATAATCCATATTCTAGCAAGACAGTAGCAGAACCGTTTCCTTCAACTGTTATACATTCATGGGAAACATGGTGGCACAAAATAAAATCACTGCCAATTTGTCCCACTAAACCAAACTAACTGTGCCTCGTGCCAAAAAAGCCTCGCTTGTTTATTTTAATGGATTATGCTTGTGTCTCAAGGTATTACTGTATTGTAATGAGATATATTTGAATCTAAAAATGAACTGCTATAAAAACACTTGGACCAAGCACGGCTGCTTCCCATTGCTGAATCCAACAGCTAGGTGTTACACTTTCAATTTCACTACCATTCATACAAAAGGAGACAACCTCTAAATAGTTTTGTATTATGGTGTAAACAAGAACTCAGCCAGAGATAGAGAAGTGGATGAAAGAGGAAGAAGAGTGGCTTTGGCAGAGAGAGGAATGCGAATGAAAAGGAGGAAGATCAAGAGTGTAGTCTCAGATGAGAACAGAGCTACTGTAATTGATCATGTAATAAATCATGACCTCTCGATGAGCGCGGACAAATCTGCATCAGTTGCATATGGTTACTTTTCCGGCAATCCAACAGGCAAGTTGTATTCCACAAGGGCAAGGACTGAGCTGCACATTACCCAATTAGATAGAGCAAAGCCTCCAAAACACCCTTGTGTGTAATAATTGCTTTTGCAATCTTGCAAACGGTTACCTCACACAGGTGGGAATGTCCACTGATCGCAGGAAACTACAATCGTTGATATGATATCAGAAACAACGGCGTAAAACTCACCGAGATTCAAGATAGATTGTTAGCAGAGAACATTACATTTGCAAATGTCCTGAAAAAAAAATCAGATCTGGATGAAGCAGTTTTGAGAGGAACTCTGAATAAGACTCAGGAACCAATATGTCCAGGTAAAATGACTAAACAAAACCAAACAAATTTGTAGGTATAATGTATTCTACCGCAATAGCCTAGCTATGCGTAGCTAACCAAGCTAGCCTTGTGGATTTATTTTAGAGAGTCATGGAGATTGAAGGAAGGCAAACACCCGAGGCTGGTTTCAACTTGGTCAAAACACGGCGACGAGGAAGGAATGTGATTGGGAAGAGAGCCACAGTGGACGTCCCGGGCCAGAGGGGTGCCGATGTTACAATATCCACTGCGGATACACCAACCTCTAATTTGGCCTCCTTGGAAGAGTCTCTTGGAAGGGTTGTGCAAGGTGAGGAAAGGGATGCAGTGAGCAGAAATGGGACAATGTGGCATTTCACCACTCCGAGGGGTCACTTTTCCTCCCACCTTACTCTCCGTTCCTCAATCCCAAAGGGAATTTCTTTTCCTCAAGGAGGTGGAAGGCTTGTGACCACATGATCTAATGTGTCTCATGAATGCAATGAATGCTGGATGTTTTTTAAGTCATCGCTTTATGGGTGACGGTGTTTGTTTTGTTAGTGTTCTGGAAGAATGAATTGATTTGACGCATGAATGCGTTTTGGTAGTTTTAATGCATTTTGAATGTGAAATTAATTGCTGTGCCAAGCTGAAAGTTAGTTAAGAGAACAGCGTGAAGAGTTTGAAAAAATGACCCAAGTATTGAGCATGTGTCCTAGCAACAACAACAAAAATGCAATATATTTAATTTATTAAATAAATAAATTCAGTAATAACTATAATAATTATTTTATGAACATGCATTTCTATTTTTACTGTGCATGATTCATCAGGGCATGTTATTTCTTGTATATCCAAGATTTTTTTTTTATAAATGTTTAATTAATAAATTAATTTTAATAGTTTAATAAATATATATAAAAGCAATTTGATAAAAATTATTATAATAATACTGACCTTTTTACTTTTAATTTTTATTAAACTATTAATTTTTATAAACTTTTTATTTTTATAAACTTTTTATTTTTATAAACTTTAAAATAATAAAAAAAAAATTTTTTATATTTTGCTAATATCGAGTCATCCAATTTTTTTTTCAAAGCAAACGTTTTTTTTCTGCTTAAATGTCCTGTGTTTCTCCCATGTTGGAGGCCAACAAACATACAAAAGCAGCTTAACCCAAATTAGCATTGTGCACCTCTTTTCATGTCAAAAATGCTTTGAAATCCAACTTACTGCCCAATCCTTCCTCAAAGGCATCATGTCAAGTGTTTATTGCCCTGAGCGGAGAACATCTGAACAAGCTGAAATAACCTGAGAGAGCCTTTGCACAAACTGCTGAGCGTTGTAAGTTGTCTCCAGTGTAATTTTGCATCTGCGTATCCAATAATAGGTTTTCACGTCCAAACTTTTGATCTTCCTCCCACTCCACCATCAAATTACGATTAATGGCAGATTGGATGAAGCTCTTTGATGTCTTGATCTCTTCAGGATGAATTAATTAAGTGGCAACATCTACAAGCACCAACTACAGCAATTCCTCACTTCATCAGGACTACCATCCGATGTGAAATACACAGAGAGTTAAAGGCCACCGTAATCAGAGTTATCTCCATATTAGGAGAGGTTTACCGTTAATGACACACTTCTCAGATTATCATCCATGTTTTAGTCTAAATTATTTCCCAGAATTATGATGAAGGCGTTTAAGTTAATTGCTCATTGTGTACGGAGATTAGGCTTTATTAAATGCAGATGTTACAGCATCAGGTTAGGTGATTTAGCCTGCGGCTGAACAGATTAATGGATTTCATAAAGTCGATAATAACTGAAGCAAATAATGTGGAACTGCTCAGGAGTGAAAATGGGCAATTCTTTAAAGAAATAGTTCCTCTAAACTGTTCATCAGTCATTATTTACACATGCTTATTTCATTCCATGTTATTTTAGTACTATTTGTATAATATAATAGCGTTCCTTAATTGTTTTCTATTAGTTTACATTTTTTAATTTTCATATTAATTTCAGTTTCAGTGATTTTGCTATGTGCGTGCTTCTATCATTGTCATACAAGGGAGTCGTGTGCGATGCGGAGCGAAGAAAGAAGCAACAGAATCCAATGCAGACTTAAAACAAAAACAGAACAAGGAAACACGGCATCCACACAATTTCAACGACTGACAAAGACGTGGGAACACAAGAGGCTATTTATACACAAAAGGAGATGGGAAACACCTGGCAAGACTAACGAGGTAAGTGATTGACACGACAGGTGCATGCATGCGTGTGTGTATGTATGTATATGTATATAACTATTAAAAAAATTATATAACTTTTTATATAATTTTATATGCATTTTTTATATAACTAGAAATTTTGCCTTGGCAATAAAATAAAATATATATATAGCATTTAGCATTTCAGTTTTAGTAATATTAGTACGTCAGTACTTCATCTTATTTTATTTTATTGCCAAGGCAAAATGTCAAGTTTTTTACATTTTCCATCGAATATTTTTTTATTCTATTTCTTTTGTATTTCAATTAAAAGTTGTAGTTTACAATAAAAACACTGATATGCTGTTATTTTTTCATGGATTATGAATTTGCTCCAAAAAAAGCTTAAAAAGAATCTATATGACTTGTGTGCTCCGAAAAAACATGAAAATGTTGCACTAACGCTGCATCCGAAATCACATACTTCTCTACTATATAGTATGTGAGAAACAGTACACCAACAGAGTAGTATGTGCAAATACACAGTTTGTAAAAACATTTACTACACCAAATGTATGCAATTTCAGACGCACATAAATGTCTTTAGTGTTCCACAAAAAACAGTACAAAGGTTTGAAAGAGTGAGGAAATAATGAGAGAATATATATTTTTTGGGTCAAGTATTCCTTTAACAATTCTTCAGTGCAATGAACTGCAAACGACTGAAGAACTCAGGAAAAGTTTCAATAAGAGTGATGTGCTTTCATAATTCTCACCACTTCTTTCAGCCAACGTTGCCCCAAGTAGAACAAATATTGTGTGCATATGCTAAATATAAAGTCATATAAAAGTCAGCTACAAAAACTGAAAGGCTCTTGATGCAGTAAATCATGCAGAAGAACTCACTGGAGGTGCGGAGAATTTGAAGAGAGACGAACCCCTCAAGGCAAGAAACTTTGGTGTGTACATTCGGTCCTGAACAGAGTCTTGTTCTTTCTCATCTACCCAGCCCATATATATGATCTAAACGACAGAAAAACACAAAAACAACATTTCAAATAGGTTACAGAATAATTAAGACGTTGCAAGTAATTAGTCTGCACAGAATTTGCCCCCTTACATTCATCAAATCATTAAATCCAATTCACAGCTGGATCATTTAAAATGTCACAACACTCCTGCATGACTGAAATAAGTCACTGTGACCAAGTATCTGTCAGTCTGTGTGATGTCACGTCGTTTTGAGGAGCTCGGCATCAGGCGATTCAGAGAATCTCAATGCCCTGTGAACTTTCTGCAGGCTACATGCGTCACAGCGCATGAGGAACAGTGGCTCTTGTCAGAAAACATCATTGTGGGGCTTCATTCAAGTGCGCGACCACTCGTTCAGGGCCTTATCTGGATCTCTGCAGGCTTTCTGTCACTCTTTTATAGTCCAATTCGCACCTTCTCAACCTTTCGGATTTCAGTTTCAGTTTCCTTACCTGCTGGTTTACTGGAAAGTTTCTGTTTATCTTCTTCACCTGCAACACAATTATAAAGATTTAACAAATTAGATCTTTGAAAATTTGTTTAGGTGCGAAAAAAATAAAATTGAAATAAATAAATAAAGTTTATATATTATATTTAATAAAGTAATAGTTTGTATATTTATCACAATATATATTTAAAGATGATGTGTAAAGATGTGTACACTATAAGAATTAATAGATTTGAATGTTAAACATATATTTACATAAAATGAAAATAAATCCTGAGATATATAATTAATAAACATATATATATATATATATATATATATATATATGGGGGGGAATATATATATACACACACACACACACACACACACACACACACACACGCACACACATGCATACACACATTTGAATATACTTTTATATATTTCAAATATATTTAAAGATGATATGTAAAGATGTGTACACTATAAGAATGACTAGATTTGACTTAAACATATATTTACATATATAAAAAAAAGAAGTCCTAAGATATATAATGAATAAACACATACACATGTATATATATATATATATATATATATATATATATATATATATATATATATATATATAAACACACATGCATAATCTTTAAACATAGTTTTAGATATTTCAAATATATTTAAAGATGATGTGTGTACTATAAGTAAAAGATTAAAGTAATAGATTTATTTTAAGAATAATTTAAGAAAGAGTTAAAATAAATATACCAAATAAACAAATATATTTAATATATTATTTTAAATACCTACATACTTATATAGTGCTGTCAAATCAATTAATCGCATCTAACATCTAGTTTGTTTTATATACGGTAATATATGTGTGTGTATACACACGCACGTGCACACACAGAAATATAAACACATTTTATGTTAGATGCGATTAATTGATTTGACAGCACAAATTTTTATACTTAGAATAAAGTATATTTAACATAAAGAAAAGCTTGTAAGAGTTTGTTCCACCAATGGTAAACAAAGTTTTTTTCGATTTACATTTGACATTTAGCAGATGCTTTTATCCAAAGTGACTTACAAATAAGAAACATTGCAAGTAACTTGCTGTTTCATGAGTCTACTCAGTGCAAGAAACACTAAGTATAAATGGGATGACAATAATCCACAAAACTGTACGACATGGCCCGTTTAAGTCAGAGGTTTTACGAATCCTTTTAAATCGAAGGTTATACGTCGCTCCCCCTCAACAACCTCTGATATCTCAATGATAAATCATAACAAAAGACCAGTGAACTACAGCAATCTGCTTCACAGATATAAAATAAAGCGCTGTGGTGATCACCAGATGACCTTTACCGTGTCTCAGCTCAATTATTCAAGTAGCAGATAAAGAATAGCATAAATCTTGTGTGTTTTGAACCAAGGTACTAGTGCATCCAGAACCCAGGGGTTGCCGCTGCTGTGAAGCTTTATTCAAGATTAACATTCTTACTAGCTTCATTACCCACGTAACCCCAGCCAGTCACTTCTGCCTCACAAACGACTCTAATAGTTCCATTTGAATGTGGAATGAGGCTTTATCTTCCTTGCAGGAAATGGAGTGAAAGCTCATCCAGATGGTCCCTCCGCCAGATAATCCAAAGCAAACGCTATAGTACATTGTTGCGAGGCGCAAACTTATTTTCTTTAAGAGGATTTTTTGGGAAATGCTAAACACACTCAAAATAAATGAACGCAAGATGGAAAATGGAGGGGTTTTGCGAGGGGACGCTGTTAAGTGAGTGATCTGGGCCATGTGGCATACTCTAGTAATTAAGAGTGAAATCCTTCATTGTGTGGGAAATGCCATTTTAAGGCCTTAATCTACTGCAATGAGGGGATTACAACACATGACCTGCCTGGCGAAAATGAAAATGAATGACGAATAATTCACCGTCTTCCTGAATTACCACCATCACTAAGCATAAATGTACTTTATCGTTTGTCTGTTCAGTTGATTCAGGCACAAATTGGCCTGGTACTCTCTACTGCTTGCTCTCCAGAGGCAATACAGCACTGACATACTTCAAGTGAAATCGAAGAACGAAGCGGTGTGACGTCGTTTTGAACAAAATCAGGCTAATACGATGTTCATTTTATGTTCTTATCAGGTGATCGAAACAGTTTGCCTTCCGGAAAGTTCGCTCTGGCTCGCAAACACCTTAGAAGTACCACTGATGCGTAGCGATGATGTAATAAGTGGGTGTGGCTATGAGGCTCCGCCTTCTTTGAGGTGGAAATCTTCTCTGGTTCATTTCTATTATTCTGTCCCTCAAGGTCGTACAGCCGTGAGTAAAAACGTGAACACATCTGAGAGTCTCTTTATAGTAGAAACTGAAGTTGTAATTGTAATTGAAAGAGACGCTGACTCTGTTTTTCATGTTTAATACTGTAAAGCTGCTTCTTTTAAAGCAATCTATTGTATAAAATGAATAAACGTGACGTGACTTGTCTTTATTCTGTCATAGAAAGAAAAGTGTGCAGCACATATTAACATATTCATCTAATACTAATACTACTGTGTTGGCTAACAGTACATCGTACCTCACGTATTTCAAACTTCTTTCTACCTCTAAGCAAAGAACAAAAAAAGAGCTTTGCAGTGAGAATATCAAGGCTTAAATGTTGCACTGACACAAAGGTCATCTGCTCCAAACAAACATATATCTTGTGTTCAAGGTAGGGCTGTCAAAAACACAGTGGCTCAAACCGTTAAACCAAGGCTCCAATGTTGCTAATGAAGGCCTTTAAATGAAAGACTTTATGTCTATCTTAGATGATTTTATATTGTGCACACAGATATTTAAATTCATGCTAATTTTTCAATTGCATTTCTAACTGAATTGATAAATAGTGTTCTTTGGATATAATATAAATGCATATATAAACATATTACACTGATCTGCAAACGTTTGGGGTCAGTACGATTTTGTATTAATACTTTTATTCAGTGAAACCTTTATAGTGTTACAAAAGACGTCTATTTCATATAAATGTTTTTCACTTGAACTTTCTATTCATCAAAGAATCCTGTAAAACTTGAGACTGAAGACTGAAGTAATGCTGCTGAAAATACAGCTTTGCATCACAGGAATAAATTACATTGTACACCCTTTAACAAAGAAAACAGTTCTTATGAGTTGTAATAATATTTCACAATATTACTGTTATTTTTAAGACTCATCAAAATCATTACAAAATCTTATCGAGCCCAAACATCTGAACGGAGACATTTGTTTGGAATCCTTCAAAATCCTGAAACCTTTTAGTTATTTCCAAGAGGAAAAGAAGAAAAATTTCAGACTTTTGGATATTCACTATACATTGGTTACTCACATTATGTGACATAAAGGAACCTGTAAAGGAACCTGTAAGGCATTTGTAGTTACAATCTAAAAACAATCCCTGTGTCAGGGTTCTGTCACTTCCGTTTGGGCTTCTAGTGTTTGGTTGACAGAGCTCTGATTCTGCCCCTTTGTCGTGTTTATGTGAGAGCGCGGGGCTTCTGTCGCGCTCTCTCGTGTCTGTGTGCTTTCATGTCGTCCGTGTCGTGCCGTTGGTAGTTCGTGTGTTTACCAGGTGCGATGCGCGGCTGCATTGGCTGCGTGTTCGTGTCTTGTTAGCGTGTAACCCCGCCCACCTTGTTCCCTTGTTTCTCTTGAGTGTTCTCAGCTTTTCTCGACTCGTTACCCTTCCTCCTGTGCCTATTTAATCCCTTCGCATTTGCTGTCCTGTGTTGCGTCGTTATCATTTCATGTCTGTTTCCTGGATGTCCCTGTTTTGGTCTGTTTTCTGGTCCCTGTTTTCCTGTGTAGAGTTCTGTTTTCTGTTTATTTAGTTTAGTTATGTTTTCCCCCTCGGGGCAGTTTTTGTTTGTGTTTTGTTTTACTTTTATTATAATAAATATCCCTTCACACCCGCATCTCTGAGTCCTCCCTACCCGATCCGTGACACCCTGTACTGACTTGTATTTTGAGTGTCCCGATCTCAATCTCCCTTCTGCCCTGAAATGCTGTCTGTATCACAATCATGCACTGTTTGTTTGTTGGCCAGAGGAGAACTGGTTCCTCGACTGAGCCTGCTTTCTCCTCTAAAGGTTTTTTCTTCATTCTGTCACCTGATGGAGTTTGGGCTCCTGCCACTGTCGCCTCCGGCTTGCTTAGTCGAGGACACTTAATATTCATCAATATTATTGATTGTCCTGCTCTTCTAGAGCTGCCGTACGGCCAAAACTAACTTTGTTGCATTATTTTTTTCCTGTTATCTCTGTAAAACTGCTTTGAAACAATCTCTATTGTAAAAAGAGGCATATAAACGAAGGTGACTTGACTTACTGAAACTGCAGCGTACTCACGTTGTGCTTGGTGAGGGCAGAAATGTTAGAGGCGATTGCTTGCAGCCAGTCAGTGCATTCATCAGTACTGGGGCACTGGATGACCCCACTGCACACCCCATCCACAGCAACCACTTGAAAGGCATTTTGCCTGAAGAAATGAAAAAATACGCACACTCAAGAGACATTCCAGAAAATGCAAAAATAGCTAACTAATATCTAATTCTCCTTTTTCAATTTGTTTAATTCAAAGCAATTTAAAAAACAGACTGATTTAATTCAATCCAATTTAAGAGTTTTCAATTACATCCCAATTGATGTGCAAAAAGGTCTCATTTCAAATAGCTTTACCTCATCAAAGTTTGCATTTGGTATTAAAGTTCTAATGCGGTTCATTTGGGAATGGCTGTGAATTAATATAACCCTAAAAAAAACTAATCAAGGAAAATCCTGTGCGACTAGAATACAAATGAAATTACCAGATGAAAGAAAGAGCAAAAGGCATCACATCACGCACTGAAACTCTACAAACCACTGCAACTACTATCAAAGCCAGAGACAAAGTATAATATGTTTCGTGTGCGGTTCTTGCTCAGCTCACCTGCACGTGTCAGTACCTGGGACGTACTGGGACAGACGTGCGTGTAATAGAGGGATGAGTCGAAGATCCACCCATCTCTTCTCCCAGCGCAACCCCGGAGACATCGGCCAAGACGAGCAAGACAGCGTGTCCTGCCACAGATAGACCAGACATTCACATAATAAGTGTAATAATAATAATTTAGTAAAATGACAGTACTAATATTTATAGCAGTCTCCAATTCTTTCTTCTGTGGTCTAATGTTGGACTACAAGGCTTTTATTTTGATGGAAAACCGTAGGAAGATCTTAAAGCTTCTCTTTTGTTGACAAAATATTTATTTATAAAGCGACCGCTCTCGATTGAGTGATCTCAAACTCAGACAGACTGATAGATAGATAGATAGATAGATAGATAGATAGATAGATAGATAGATAGATAGAATCTATCTATCCAGAAAAAGCAATAATTTAGCATAAATTATTAAATTAATGTAAAAATTATTTAAGAATATATAGACATATATAGACATATATATATATCTTAAATACTTTTTACATTAATTTAATAATTTATGCTAAATTATTGCTTTTTCTGGAGAGAGAGAATTTGACTATGCAATAATAAAATCAATAAATATTATTATTCAAAATATTTTATTGAAATATATTACTAATGCACTATTATACTACTGTATTACTACTACTATTATAGCATAAAAAATAAATGACTAAATTAATGCTAAATAAAAAAATAGTAAATGAGTTTAATAATAATAGTAAAAATATAAAAAATTATAATTTATACAATGCTAATATTTATGTCATCAATTCTTTTCACAAATGAACATTACGATGGATGGATGGATGGATGGATGGATGGATAGATAGATAGATAATTATTATTTATTAAATTATTTAAAATAATATTTTTAAATTGTTTTGTCTTTTTACTTAATTATATAAATAATTGCCATTTGCCATCAAAAATGAAACTCCAAGGCTTTTATTTTAGTGGTAAATTGCATGAAGACATTAAAGTGCCTCTTTTGTTGATAATCAATTGACAAATGCACATTACCAAACAGAGAGACGGGTGTGTAGTATTTGTATGTTTACCGTGTTGTTGGGATGGTAGTTCAGATGCAGGCCGCTGTCACACAACGGAGACGATGTTCCACTGCTCTGATCACTCGGTATACCTGAATAAATCAAATGAACAGGTTAAAAAGCAATGTTCTTTCATTGTAAATTTGACTTGAGAAGACTTTGACACGTGTAGGTTCTGTATTAACCGGTGAATGCAGCGTATCCAAACACAGACGTACATGAGCAGTCTTCACAGAGCGGCAGCTTCAGAAACGCAGGCGTCCTCTTCAGGAAAGACACGGTCAGAGTCACTTCCTCGCCTGCGTTTCGCAGAACCTGCACCTGAGAATGGAAAACATGCTGGCTTATTCACTAATTAGAATGGATATGCCACTCATTGCATTATAAACAGTCAGAAATAGAGACACACATATTTGTTAAAAGATCGAACACAGTGCTACACATTACAAACACTTTCTTTGTTATGTAAAAAAAGATGAAACATACCACTTCTTCATGGCGATAACTCCTCACGTTAATGCCGTTTATCTAATGACAATACAAGTAAAGGAGTGAGGAAGATGGAGTTATGAATAGATCCTGATCCTTTAAAAAAAGAAAGGTATCTTATGCTTATCAAGGCTGCATTGAAATTAGAGTCTTTGCCATCTTTGAGCACTTTTAAATATATTCTGTATTCTACATTTAAAGAGTCTTGTAAATGCTTTTCTTGAACTTTGACCTATTTTTTATTTGTTGGATTGTTTGTGTTTTAATTATTTATTTGTCTGAAACTATGTGTGCTGCCGTTTTCGACCAGGTCTCCCTGGAAGAAGAGATTATTATATCTCAATGGGATTTTTCCTGGATAAATAAAGGATAAATTAATAAAATACATACATTTATTTTATCAAAAATACTGAAAAAAAATGTATATTGTCAAATATGATTACAGTTTAACATAACTAAAATAAATTCTATTGTAATATATTTTAAAATGTCAATTTATTCCTGTGATCAAAGTTGAATTTTCAGCATCATCACTCCAGTTTTCAGGGTCACATCACAATTTCTTCTATTAGTATAGTAGTATTATAGTATTATAATATTATAGTATTAGAATCTAATCTAATATAGTAATCTAATCTAAATATAGTAATATGAATCTAATCCAATCTAATCTAAATAGTAATACATTATTATTTATATTATTAAGTAAAAAAACAAAACAATTATCTATCTATCCATCCATCCATCCATCCATCCATTGTCATGTTTATTTGTGAAATCTTATAGTTTAACATTTAAAAGCAAAGAATTTATAACATAAATACAAGCATTGTATATATTATAATTTTTATAATTTATATAAATTATAATTTATTATAACTATTATTATTAAATACTCATTTATATTTAGCATTAATTTGGTCATTTATTTTGAATGCTATAATAGTAGTAGTAATATTATAATAGTGCATTAGTAATATATTTCTAATTTTATTTATATATATATATATATATATATATATATAGAATAATAATATTTATTGATTTTATTATTGCATAATCAAATTCTATCTATATATTTTAAAATAACTTTTACATAAATTTGATAATTTATGCTAAATTAATGCTTTTTCTATCTATCTATCTATCTATCTATCTATCTATCTATCTATCTATCTATCTATCTATCTATCTATCTATGATTTCTTCACAAATCATTCTAATATGATGATTTATTGCTCAATAATCATTTCATACAATCATCAATGCCGAAAATATGTGTTGCTTCATATTTTTGTGGAAACTGCAGCATCTCTTCAGGATTATTTGATGAATAGAAAGTTCAAAAGAACCCAAACTTTTAAACAATAGCGTAATCATAATTCTTAATAATGTAAAATTGCTTGTTGCAACTACATCCCCGCGAGGCTTTATTTCGTCCAAGGACTTCATTAATATTAACGCTAGCCTACGCTGAATAAATCACTGCAAGCATATTCTGATAATTGTTCTGAGAAAACTATGGCCATTTTTAAGAATCCAAAACAGGGCGTTCATGTTCAGAAAAATACATCCATAATTCAGACTGAATATATAATTGAAATAACATTGCTACAAAACGACAACTCCAATTTGCATCAAAAAGAAAGAAGCTCCCTAAACATCTGCTGGCTGAAGTTCAGTGAATTACATTAAGATGTTGTGGGAGTTTTAACATTGAAAGTATCTTGATCTTATGAGTTCATACCTGGAGGATTCCATCCCCGATAAACAGAAGACCGGAAAGTTCAGCTGCAAACGAAAAGAAAAAGACAAAAGTATAAACCAATGAACAGCTTGTTATTTTCATATGAAAGGAGGAAGAGTAAATAAACAGCTTACCCTTCTGTTCTTTTGATATTTTAGATATCACAACAGGGATCTTGTGTTCGGCGCCACCCTATGAAAAAATGATAACCGTCAAAGTCTTGCGAAACATGTGAGGGAAAGCTGAGAGAAAGGGCGCAGTCACCTTGATGCTCAAACCAAACCCTCCGATTGTCTGCCGACGGATCGTTACTGTTCTCTCCTGAAAGAATCAAAAGAAACTCCTCACTTTCATGCGACAACGTGTCTGTATGTGGAGGAAGAAAGGTGGCTTACCTTTCAATTCAATTTACTCCCTGAAACTGAGAAGGTACTTAATTATTTTTAATTGCCTGCTTTTCATGTAGATTTCCCAAGGGAAAAACGGCAGCATGCCAACAATACCAGTAACTTAATTAAAGGGCAGTGAGTAACACATGATCTGTCTGTGACAATGACAGACGCAGAACAACGGTCAAAGTATTCTGCCTGTGGAAATATGAATCATTCCACGTCAGACAATGACGTTTAAAGAAATGAGAAATGGTTTAGAGAATTAAATATAAAATCACGTCTACACGAGTGATCAAACATTGCGGAGCTGAATAATGACTCGGGCAAAGTTTTTCTTTTCATGCGGCACGATATTTTGAGGTTTCGCCTCAGGCCTCAGACTCTATTTCCATCCTCAGCTGCACAAATATTGCAGGAACTCTGATCGAACGCACAGGTGTAATTAACAAAGACTGTTGATGCAGAAATTCTTGAAGAAAGACTTTTTTTTTATTTAGTCAGCAAAAGCATTATTTAAAAACAAAGCCTATCTATCTATCTGTTTTTTTATCTATCTATGTGTTTTTGATCTATCCATCTATCTATCCGTCTTTCTGTTTTTTATCTATCTATCCGTCTTTCTGTTTTTTATGTATCTATCCGTCTTTCTGTTTTTTATCTATCTATCTATCTATCTATCTATCTATCTGTTTTTGTTCTATCTATCTATCTATCTATCTGTTTTTGATAGATCTATCTTTCTGTTTTTTAATCTATCTATCTATCTATTTTTTATCTATCTATATGTTTTTGATCTATCCATCTATCTATCCGTCTTTCTGTTTTTTATCTATCTATCTATCTATCTATCTATCTATCTATCTATCTATTTTTGATAGATCTATCTATCCATCTTTCTGTTTTTTATCCATCTATCTATCTATCTATCTATCTATCTATCTTTATCCATCTATCTATCTATCTATCTATCTATCTATTTTTGATCCATCTATCCATCTATCTGTTTTTGATCCATCTATCTATCCATCTATCTATCTATCTGTCTTTCTATTATCTATCTATCCATCTATCTATCTATCTGTCTTTCTATTATCTATCTATCTATCTGTCTATCTGTTTTTGATCTATCTATCTATCTGTTTTTGTTCTATCTATCTATCTATCTATCTGTCTTTCTATTTATCTATCTATCTGTTTTTGATCAATGTATCTATTTGTTTTTGATCGATCTATCTATCTATCCGTCGATCTGTTTTTGATCTATCTATCTATCTGTTTTTGATCTATCTATCTATCCGTCTATCTGTCTATCTATCTATCTATCTATCTATCTATCTATCTATCTATCTGTTTTTGATCGATCTATCCGTCTATCTGTTTTTGATCTATTTATCTATCCATCTATCCGTCTATTTGTTTTTGATCTATCTGTCTATCCATCTATCTATCTGTCTATCTATCCATCCATCTATCAATCTATCTCTGCCTGTCTATCCATCCATCAATTCATAACTTTAATAGCATAACATTTGTATTCATTAATCAAATAAAATTTTAATGAAAGACTGTGTTTTGTGTAATATATTTTTGACTTGAATAAAACCAGATAAGGTCATGTTATCACAATACGCACTTTTTAAGCGTATCTAACTGTAGACGACACAGTCCCTGACATGTCAACGACAACAGAATGTGCTGAACAGATGTTTTGCGCCACAGCTTTCTTTTGTATTTTCCAGGACTGTATCAATCTGGTTTACAGTGTTGAACTCACACATGAGTAGAACGGTTCTCCAGACACACAGATGACGTCTTGCTCTTGAATGGTGAGAATATCTTTGGCCAGGTGCAGACGGATATTGAAAGGCTCCTCGCTACCATCTTGAAGCAAATAAATCCCATTCTTTGTCTGAAAGAGCCAAAGTCACACAAACATCTGTAATCCTCGCTTGACAACATGAAGTTAATTAGCCAGGCAATTGATCGCATGATAAATAGTGAGAGCTGGTGTTTGCAGAGTCACTTTTTGCCTGGCAGAGGTACAACTGAAAACTCAAAGTCACTGCAGAACGTCAGGGAGAAAAAATATTGCTAGACCATCTGGACTTGGTTATTCATTTGTAGAAGATGTTTTGCCTCTCATCCAAGTGGCTTCATCAGTTTTCTGATGATGAATTAAACATCTTCACACCACACAATGTCATAATGACTGATGAAGCTTTTTCAATATGTGATAAAATGTCCCCAGAAAACGGATAATGAAGTCCAGATGCTCTTGAATACATTGTAACTTGACAGACTGCCTGTCAGAGGCTTAAATGCAGCTTATCGGGTCCATATTTATTCTGCATTTACCACAGGGCCTTTACTTCTGTAGATAAATGTTTGAGAAAAATTACACAAGAGTCATGCAGCTACAGTATAAGGCATTGCAAGCCCTTTAACATCAACTTGCCTTACAAGAAGCGTAGGCAAATAGGGCGAACTTAAATGGCCCCACTTTCACAGTTTTTAAATAGCACTTAATTTAAGGGTGCTACTTTAAGTATTCCCCTTTAACAGAGCTGTCCAATCACAGTGGAGGAGGGGCGGGACAAATACCACACCGACCAACCACGACATCCTGCTTGAATGATGACAACAAGCACAACAACAACAGAACAAAATAATTTAAAACAACAGCCAGAGCAAACACTTTACATTGTTTCAATATTTTTATATTCAATAATAAACTCTAATAAGATACTAGTAACACTTCCGAAGAAATTGTAGGGGAATTACATTTAAGACCCAAGAAGCCAGCTTCAAGTCTCCAAAGGAGTTCGTAGGCCGCCCCACTTACAATAACATTGTTACAGCAATTATACTCTAACAGAAGCACTAACTGCGTCAATACTGAAGATTAAATGATTCTGATTGGCTAAAATAAGAAAGAAAGAAAGAAAGAAAGAAAGAAAGAAAGAAAGAAAGAAAGAAAGAAAGAAAACAAACCTAACTTTCCACACAAGAGCAGATAGTCAGAAGCATATCGTCGTCGATCAAACGGTTCACATTCAAAACATAAATTATAAATCACTAAATTGATTATAAATCATTAATTTCAAATCATTAAAATAAGAAAAAGAGAAGAATATACATAGAAGAGACAAGGGATTTTGATTATACTCTTCAATATTCAACAGCAAAGCATTTTCAGAAGAGAGCATGCCGTTTTCAGTTGGGTTTAGTGGACACATGGCCTAAGAAAACACTTTACCAAAAGCCTTTATATATAATTAATTATAGAAGTATTTATAATGCATTAATTATGCCTCGTAATGCATCTTATGATGCATTGTATGGTCTGAATAACTGTAACCACAGTTATAATACATGTCCATTCATTCTTACACCTTTAGACAAACAACCAATTTAATATGTAACCATTAATCTACATATGTTATAATGCATTTCAGCTTTGGTTACAATTATTTATTAAATGATATAATGCATTATAACTAGTGCTCGGTTTGTATATATATATATATATATATATATATATATATATATATATATATATACATACAAACTTTTATGTTAAACCTTTGAAAAGTTTTATGAAACTTTTATGTGATTAATCTATCTGTGTATATATATATATATACATATATGTGTGTGTGTGTGTGTGTGTGTGTGTGTGTGTGTGTGTGTGTGTGTGTGTGTATCTATAGGCTTTACATACACACACACACACACATATTCACAAACATTTAATTCAGATGAGATTAATTGATTTGACAGCACAAATTATAATGTGCATAATGCATAACTTTATAATGAATAGCACATAATGATATTACCAATTATCTCTCTTAAAAATACTTTTCACACTGTCAAGTAAAAATGATATTTTTTGCATTTTTGAAAATTAAACGGCAACATTTTATCTTGTTTCATAGCTAGTATTCTATGTACCCTAAATATACACAATTCAAATACATTTTCACCTTTTCTTTTCATCCTGACAAAATTACAGCTTGATTGAAAAAGACACATAAAATATATTCTGCTCACAAGTGATATTTACCTTGTTTTTTCTTTTGTTTCCTTAAGACATCATGTTTCATTTGTTGGGCAAATCAAACCAATAACGAGGAAACAAGACGGGTGGGGTTACATAATAGACAGGAGAGCACATGGCACAAGAAACACACGACAAGCCATGTGTTCACACCAAACATGACATGAACAAGCAGGCAATACCACGCTCATTATCTGTGTTGTTAGTGATGTTTCTGGATTTTTTTGGGTAACATTGTGAATTTGTTTAAGCCCTACGATGCCAGCTAAACGTTCTGCACCTTATAAGGCTTTCTGGCAGTGAACCCAAGCGTCATAGGAAGATGTTGAAGGAAGGGAGAAGCTATGCGTTGATGTACAGCATCAACGAATCTACCGTTCGCTACATCAAGAAGGACAAGAAGAACATAAGGACGACGGTAAATGTTACTGTTAATACGACGGCGAAAAGGGTGGTAACTTCAAGGCCATTGTAAGTGTGAGTCTGCATTAGCCGTTTGGATTTGCGACTGTAGAAAGAAGTTATGAAATTGAGAAATTATGAAAAAAATATACAGTAGATTTCTATATCTACTTCGCGGTTTTCCGGCTATCGCGGGGGGGAGCCGAGGGATTAATGTACAGTAATGTCAGGGCTCTGTCACAAAACCACGAGAAAACTAGACTGAAGTGAGTGACAAAAAGTGCAGGAACGCCAAAAAATGCAATCTTTAGCGTAAAGTAACTATTGTAAAATCCCTTAGGCTATGTCTATGTTAATCTGGAATTGTTTTCTTTTCAAAAAGCCTTCCATTCACACTCAAACGATGGAAAACGCTAAATTAGTGTGAACAAGAAACACTAACATACTAATACGGTTTAGTTTGAAAACATATCTTTCACTTCCCGTTTTGGCCTTAATCACATTATCATTAGCCTCGTTTAGACTGTCAGTCCAAATTGGATTTTTGTGCATATCCTAGCTTGTTTCTTGAATGTAGTGTAAATTTCTTTGGATTAAAATCTAATCAGATTTTGCAAGTGTGTGAATGGAAAAAAAGTCACAAGAAATGCTGTTGTTGAAATGTTTCAAGATGCATTTATATGTGGTTTGAAATGCGATTCAAATCACATTTTTGGTAATCCATTTCAGTCTGACTGCTCTGATCAGATTTCACGTGGTTTATATGTCTTTCTCACACCACGTAAAATGTAAACATCAGACATTGTTATAGGAAGACGAGACAACAGCGTGAAATAAAGCCACTCGCACCAGCCTCCTCTGGTTCTGCCGCGGCCTCATAACTCACAATAGTCTAGTGTGGCGGCCACACAATAAGTGCATCACAATTTGCGTACTTATGCACTATTCTGAGATGTTTTGTAGTATAAATAGTGTGAGTGAGTAGTGTGTTCAACCCCAAAAAGAAAAAGTTCACTTTAAATACCCGGATGATGCAAGGCTGTGTCTGAAATCACCACGTACCCTTAAATGTGTGTCTGAAACCATTATCGAGTGCACTCATTCAATCCCACAATACACCGCACTAATAAGTGTACAACTGATGTGTGCTCAATGGCTAGACAATACCCACAATGCACTGTGAGGATCGTGCCGGTTGAATTTACGAGTCTTGCCAGAAGATGTGGGTACAGCGTAATAATCATAAAGGATCAACTCCTTTTTAACTGATTATTAATTGTTTTATTTAGGATTATCCATAGTTTCCAAGACAGGGTTCAAGATAAAACTGTTCATTACTACCCTGATATCACATATTTCTATTTGATGTGCGTGTTTACATCTAGAAGACCTATTTTTTAAGGAGTTTGCTCATCTGCAATGCATCTAAAGGACGATTCCTGTCAGACGTTAAATAGGCATTTAGAAAATATCTTTAAGAATGCATGAAAAACCGTCATCTTAAAGACATGAAGCGCTCTTTAACAGACTTCTGGCAGAGGTATGTGTGCTGTCTATGTAATATTAGTTTCGAATTATTATTAAACAGCAAGCACACACTATGCAAAAGCAGCAGCTCTTCCGACACACTCAGTCTGAATTGACTCACTGGTTTTCATTCACTCGTTCAAGTGGAAGTGTGGATTGTTGGAGGCTTCATGCATTTTGTTCATGCTGATTGGTTGAGCTTTCTAGTAGCTTAATCAGTAGAGCACTGGTGTTTGCAACGCCAAGGTTATGGGTTCAATCCCAGGGAAAGCAGGAACTGATTCAATGTGTTCCTTGAATGCAATGCAAGTCGCTTTGGATAAAAGCATCTGCCAAATGTAAAATGAGTGCATAGTGTAAAAGTGTGTCATTTGGGACACAGCTATTATAAATAAGACAACATTTATATTGCAAACCATTCCATGTTGCTGCTTTTGTTGCTGTTTTTGGTGTATGCCTACCAACACAACATCATTGCCATAGAAATCAATGCAGATAATCCATAAAACAAAAGAGTGACATGAGACACACAAATCTTGAACAGACAGACAATAATTTTAGATCAGATTCAAATCTTATACATAAATAATCAAATTTGCACTGACAGTGTGAACGTAGCCTTAGTTGGTCTGTTAGAGGCATGTTAACATTTTATCTTATTTAAAATGATCTTACCAGCATAAATTCAGAATGAGCCTACAGTATAACTAAGAAGAAACTGCATAGTTTATTCAAGAATTTTTGTTAATGCATATTTAATAAATCCACACTGTACCAACTCCATGGTGCTTTCATTATTATTTCAACTCTCTGCTTTAAAATGTTGTATGTCTGTATATTTGGGCCTTTCCATTTGTCAGCACTGTAAAAAACAAACAAAAAAACAATCCTCAGGGCCCAGTTGTGTTGTAAGACTAGTTCATACGATGCCCAAATTGGTTGGTAAGCAGTTATTCACACAAAAAAAGGGGAAGAGACCTGAAATTTCTGTTGAGTCTGGCTTCTGCATCATTGCGTTTTCTTGCAAAGTCAGGTCAAATACTTTAGACCAGAATGAAATTTATTCCATAACTTCAGTTGCTAGGACACATGCTTGATTTTGTTGCCATGGTGATCTAGTGTCAGCCATTTTTAGTGTACCCTTGAGATAATCAGTCAAAACATGCTCAGGCATAGACTTTGGCCATTCCAGAGGTAAAATTACAGTAGTTAGTCTAGTAAGATTGCTACAGGGATGCAATCATTCACACGGTTAACAAGAAACACTGCCAGTATGATCGTCATATTAATGCTTTAGCAAAGTTAAAACACCCACAGGCTCTATAAAACAACTGTACCAGATTTTCAGACAGAGATTACGATTCTCCCACAATTCTGAACAGACGGCTAAACAAAATAACATGTAATTTACTAGAGGTTCTGACAAAATGTTAATTCATGCACTCTAAAATGTTTAATTGATCTGAATGGATTATTTAAAAAATCTGGTTTGAATGAATAATTCAATGACTCACTTTTTCGTGAGTTCTTCAACATAGGGTTGTGCAATATTGACAAAAAGGATACGCCAAGTTTTTCTGGTAAGCTTGATAGTGATAAGTGGACAATATTTTGCAGTGTATGTTTTTGTGCTGGTTTAGGCTCTTCATATTCCCTGTGGTGATTATTCACAGCATTTTAAAATGTTCTAAGGGGAAAAAAAGGTTCTTTTAAGAAATGATCGCTGAAAGGTCAATAATGGTTCTTCAATGGCATCACTGTGAAAACCTTATTTTGGGACATTTATTTTTCAGAGCATAAGGACAATTTTTATTAGAATGCATATGCAAATGCATGCATCATCTTTATCAAATTCTTTCATTTAATCAGTTAATTTAATTAGATTAATAAGGCTGTTACCAATTAAATGAAGTCAGTATCAATTAAATCCATTTTTGCACCATTGTAAATCTGCTTTGAAACAATCTGTATTGTAAAAAGCGCTATATAAATAAAGGTGACTTGACTTGTTGCATTACTGGATGAAACTGAGTTTTGAATCTCTTGAGTGAATGATTCAACGACAAATACATTTGTTGACAGTCATTTGCCATATACTGCTGTCAGGACGAAACTCATTCAATCGTTATTTGAAGCATCATATTTATTTATAAAGGTGATTTGCTCTATTTGGATCGCTTCCGATGACATCAGTGTTTAAATCCCAACTATAAACTTCTCAACTGGAACTTCTGTGATAATATGAATACCTTGAGATATGAGCGTCCCAACATACGAGATGTGAGCAAGCCTTTGAGCATTTTTGCTTTGAGATACGAGTAAAGATTTGAGATACGAGCATGTAATAATTCATCGCGTGTTCATCGACTTCTATACGCATCTCCCACGAGTCTTCCTGTGGTGTGTGTTATATACATTTACGGGGTAACTGCATATGATCTCCACTAGAGGGCCACCTTGGGGTTACCGGAGGTGACGAGTGATTCACGAGTATTAAGCTGGGAGCAGCACGAGTTATGTGTGTTCAATAATAATAAATACGAGGTTCTGAGGCATACGTTATTGTGCGTGTAGTCTATCCAATACACGACACGGGAAGAAACACTACACTTCCGTATTGTGTTTGCATTATCTACGTTATCCCTCCCTCCTCCTCCTCCTCTGCACATGGCGACATTAGCCGCTACTGTATCGTTTGTCTCGAAGGTAAGAACTCGTGTGTGTCTCTATAGCAATTAAAACATGTTTTTTCCATTGTTATTAGCACTAATAAGGGAGTTTTTTTGAGGGCCGGAAAGGATGACATTTCTTATGGGCAACTCGAGTTACGAGCTCAGTTCTGGAACGGATTATGCTCGTATCTCAAGGTATTACTGTATTTATAAGACTGAAATAATGACACTGTGTGGTTGAACAGACCGTTTGTGAAGCTTTTTCATAATTTTACATGATAACTGCTCTCTCTGATTTGAGATTTGAATCTTCTGATGTGATTTTGTCAAAGGTGTTTGATTTTTAATGATTCATCGTGAAGCTCTAATCATCAAAAGATAAAAAATTTCTTTCTGACCACAACGTGTTGAATCTAGTCCTGCCCATCATGTTTTAAAAAGCACGGCAGTGTTTGTAAATAGATAGAAACACCTCTGTCTATATGCACAAGACTTATCCTCCTCTGAGCATTCATTAATCTTCCACACATAAGCGCTCTGCCGTGTCCCCATTTCTGAGCCCAAATGCTCTCTGCATTCATAGTAGTCCTGTATCCCATCCCAAACTGCATCACTATAATGTCGGACCCATCGGATGTCATGAATTTTAACACACTGAGTAGAACATCCAGATTAGTGGACGATCAATATTTCTCATTAGCTGATAGACACTGATATATAGGATATATATTGCAGTAAGTCTGTCATTATCGCAAAATAAATACTAACAGGGTGATCAAGACCAACAAATGAATATATAAATACATGGAAATTAAATATTGATTTGACTTGACACATTTTTATAATATTGCCTGTAAAGCTTTTGTTAAGAAAAAAATAGTAATTACAAATGTATAACATGTGAACTATCCCTCATTAGAGTATTAGACTGTAAGGTTAGGGTTCGAGTGAGAAGAACAGATTGATATGTAGTTGCAAAGTTACTTCAGGTCTGCTCTATATTTAGTAGATATTGAGCAGAAAGTCTTCTAATACTCTACTGACTGCTAGTTGACATGTAGTTGCAAAGGACCATCGAAATAAAGTGTTTCCCAGCTCATAATCCTCCTTAAGTCATTATTCTCTTTGGAAAAGGAAGTGTTTTTCAGAAGATGAAACTGAATCTGCTGTCTGTAAAATAACTCTGTTTCCAGACAGGGGAACTAAAGCAATCGTTTTTGACCTAACATCTTTGTTCCCCATGTGGAAAGTCAACAAATCAATTTATTAGATCAATGTGCTCCTGCCTCCCTCAATGACTTCCCCGAACATGTATTTGGATAGAGTTTTGTTCAACAAATAACACTGAAATTGATCTGTTACAAGTCGTATGAGCACACTGCTTTATCTACTTCATCTGAAATAGCAAAATGTCATATAAAGCAATGCTTACCTCTTCATTTGAAGTCTTGAAATCCATGTGCTAAGGTCAGAGAAACAGCCCTTAGAAAGCAAACACGGAGAAAACGTCATTAAAACAAGTTGCATTAGCAAAAGCTAAATGTTACCGAACTTCATTGATAAATGTTATTTGCAATGAAAGTGGCACATGTGGCAAAGTAAAGAAAAATTAACTACAAATAAATGAAAATGCATTTCAAATGAATCATTTGTTGGCTAGTGCAGTGCGAAGGAACTTTGTCTCGCATGAAAGCACACTTAGATGCGCAAAAGTGTAATCAAAACTCTTCACAGCAAATTTGTTTTGACAAATTACAGCAGCTGGACGTGCAAATCCAGGGAGGAAGAGACTGCTTGCAATGAGTTTTGATATTCTGTGCAAAAAGCTTTTTCTAAAACACAATTTTTATTTTGTCACTCCTTTCTTAACATGTGGATTTTAAAGCAGATTAAGCAACCGGAAAGCAATAATCATGCCTGAATACGAATGCAAATGTGGCATTTCAAGTTGCTCGGAGGCCTACTAAATAATTCAGCGAGAGTTATTGTCAAACAATATATCAGCCTGTTTGAACATGTTCTGTAATTTCTGGTTTGCTGTACACAGTCTGCTTGAATGCTTCATTGTGCAATAAGAATACCGCATACAAACAAACCCTATGGTCAGGGCCGGTGTTAATATTATTAAACTAAAGAAATGATAATAATATCTTTGTTTATGAAATGTAATATGCATGTCGAACCACATTGAATCGCTACTCTAAAGTTCAGCGTAACGATTGAATCATCATAATAATAACGGTGGTGGCGGCTGCAAAAAATGACTGCCGTAATTTCTGGACTATAAGCTGCACCGGAATATAAGCCGCGCCCACTGAAGTTTTACAAAAATATTATTTTGAACATAAATAAGCCGCACACGTGTATAAGCCGCAGGTTCCTACCAGTACATTGAAACAAAAGAACTTAACACAGGCTTTAACGAAACACGGCTTGTACCAAAAATAAATAGCCTCTAACGAAACACGGCTTGTACCAAAAATAAATAGCCTTTAACAAAACACGGCTTACACCAAAAAAATTAAAAAAATTAGGAGTAAACAGTAGCCAAGTAAAAATATAGCATACAGCGCTTTTTATGGCTGCGGGTGCATCACTTGACAAGAATGATGCGTCACCATGGAAACAAGGGGTAAATAGGAGAGTTGGGGGGGGCGAAATGTTTACTTCTTCTTAGGAGGGAGTGACAGAAAATAACTGAGAAGCACTAGTCTAATGAAAACTTCATGCCGCCCAAAAACTGAGCATGTCACAGAATGTGTGTTTGTTTGTTTTTGGGGAAAAATCCATATATTGGCCGCATCATTGTATAAGCCGCAAGGTTCAAAGCGTGGGGAAAAAGTCGCGGCTTATAGTCCGGAAATTACGGTACACGTAAGTATGATAATCAGGATATAAAAATAACCTAGATCCTATTTCATCATTAAAATATACTATATTTCCTTTGATTTGGCGAAATATTACTTCTGCCCACGAGTAGCTGATTTTCTCTCTATTTTTTTGTAATTATTTTTCATAATAGCGATGAGTTCTAAGAAAGTGAGTGGTAAGGATGGTAGTGAGGAGAAGAAACGCATGATGACCATGGAAATGAAGCATGAAATTAATAAAATATGAGCGTGGAGCTCGTGTGAGTGATCTAGCAGCAGGAGCATCAGGAGGAACTGTGGACTGAGGAGTTGATCGAGCTGCACACGATGAACATACGCAGGTGTTGCAAGAGCTCAGCAGTAGCGAGGAGGAGGGAGACACCGGAGGAAAACATTTCTTCAAGTGAAATTAAGGAAGTGATGGCTATGTGGCAGAAGGTTTCAACCAAAGAAATTATAATAATATCTTTGTTTATGAAGATTAATATGCATGTCGAACCACATAACGATTATAACGATTGAATCATCATAATAATAATAACGGTGGTGGCGTCTGCTAAAAAATGACTACACGCAAGTATGATAATCAGGATATAAAAATAACCTAGATCCCATTTCATCATTAAAATATACTATATTTCCTTTGATTTGGCGAAATATGATTTGTGTCTTTTGTGAGATTGTGGAGTTTTGTGACCCAGCAACACATTTTCTGGCACGCAATTGAATTTGAACTGGAAGACTAAATCACTGGAGGCATTTCCTGCTGTTATACCAGTGCTACTTTCTCAGCGTCTTTATAATTCATATAGCGAAAAAGAATCTGACCACATCGCTACTGCCGTTTAGCATTGGCATGCTGCTTGTGCATTACAGAACAAATGAGCACTGAGGATTTAAATCCATCCTGAAGATTATTTCACAGAGGAATCACTTGTGCTTTTCCATCTCCCAGAGAAGCTCAAATTAAAATCCCAACCAGCGGAGCACATTTAATAAGAACAATCGGATAATTTGCACCGTCTGAAACCACTCAGCGAAGCAAATATGGAGGGATTACGGCCCTGTCTGGCTGTTTTCACCACATTTTGTCGGCATTCAGAACAACCCGGCTATCCCCCCCCCACTTTAATCAGTGTGTTCTTGCTCTAAGAGCGCTTGAATAGTAAAAGGTTGGGACAATCCCTCCTTAAGTGACCTGTGCCATAAGAAGCCTTCATAAGCTAGATATATTGGCGAGCCATTCAATTTCAATTCGCCGTTATATATCAAAAATTGACAAAAAGCCATTTCAGTGACAAACCTTGTCCTCACATGGAGTGCACTTAAGAGGAAATAGCAATCTGAGGCTCATAACGGAGAGGATATGTTTCTCCAAAGCAGCGATGGTGAGTACCTCTTGAGTGCCATCTGTCAAAATGAGTTACATGCTCCTTTAAAACCTCCGAGCTGAAGGAGATGTCGCAGATCGCTCTGAATTTCCACCACGGATCGATTCCAGCTTAGAAAGTCCTGGCAGAATACACAAGGCCTTCAGAAACCGCCTTTATGAATAATTCATCGGCGTGGCAAGAACGAGTGTTCCCTAATAAACATCTCAGTGAGGTCTACAGGTCTTTCCACCTGCGTGCCATCTCCAGCTTCCTTCACACGGACAAAGAAAGCCCAATAAGTTTAATGTGTGGCTAATGAAATCGCTCTCATTGTCATCTATCAAAGAAGTGGCAGAGAAATAAATGCAGAAGGATGCTCAATAGTTTATTATAATGTAGAGCATTTTAAAAATGTTCCATTATGTTTTTATTGATTCGATGACGCTCGAATCTGCTTGCCTACTGGCCTAGGGCAGTGACTGAGGCACTGTTTGGCTATAGAAACTAATAAACCAACATTACATGTCGCGAACAATGATAAAAGACACAATATAACATAAAACACCATGCTAGAAAACAAAATTCGTTTATAGACTTTTAGCACTACTAAAGCCATACAAATGTCACAAAACAAGTCATATATCGCCACCCAAAAAAATATGGAAATTTTGTTTTGTGACTTGTTTTATTCAAATGAAGCACATTCCTGCCTAAATTCTCATTACCATGATGTATTCGGGCGTTTTAACTTTTTATTTTTGTAATTCTTATTATTTTTAATTGTGATTTGTATTACTCTGACAAAGAAAAGGATTTAAATTGGTTTTAAAATGTAAATCAGCACATTTGCTCACAATGGGAATGGGGGCTTATGCTTAATTCTGATTAAAAAATGATTTTACAAACCAAAAATAAATAATAATAATAATAATAATAATAATAATAAAATAAATAAATGAAAAAAAAGTTTGTTTTTTTTCCGTTTGGTTTGGTTTGTAAAATACATTTTTTCATATTTATATATCACACAATATATTCACAAAAAAAAATCTAAATCATTTTATATATATATATATATATATATATATATTATATATATATATATATATATGCCTTTAAATAAGAACACTATTATTTTAAAACTATTACCATATATTACTGTTATTTATGCAGGTCTGTTTAAAAAGAGCCACGCACTGCACAGCTAAAAATCAATATAAAGGTCATTCCTATAGATTCAGAGCTCATTAAGTTGCATTTGCAGTGGCTTACGACCAAAAATAGAAATGTTGTTGAGTGTTCTTCAACGTGACACCATAATTTACTATGCGTTGTTTCTATCCTTTGCTTTCTCTCAGTATAATGCTTGGCATTCAGATTGTACACAGTTTCACACTGACTCACTCGCTTTGCCGTTCTGTGAAAATGAGATGTGATTTGCATGTTAACAGGCCGGTGCGGTATGGTGTTTTTTTTTTCATCTGCAATATTATTTAAATGCAGGCACCTCATCGGTTGGGCGTCTCAGAACAATTCCTTGAGCCTTTTGGGAGATGTTGCTAAAAAAAATCACGGCAGAAAGAAGCTTACTGCACTGTGATGAAACAGTCTAATAACATGACAGGAAATGTAATTTAGCTAAAATGCTCTTAAAGGAACAGTTCAAATCAAAAAGAAAATTAGAAATCATTCCAAACCCATAAGACTTTGTGGAGCAAATGCTGACGCTGCTCTTTCAGCGGCAACAAGAGGCTATAGGACAAAAAAGCAAACACAACACTTTTAAAAAATAAAGTATCTTTGTAGAACACAAAATGGTTCTTCTATGGCTTTACTGTGGACAAAACCCTTTGTAACTTTAATTTTTAAGGGTGACGGGTGAGTAAACGATGACAGAATGTTCGTTGTAAATTCAATGAACTATTGCTTTAAGATCACCTACTCAGCAAATGAGCCGATTTGTCAAGCTCCTGCTAAAGGCCTGGGTATTTTAGGCTTACCTCCAGGGAAAGATCTTCAGCACAGCAAGCATGGAGGTCAAGCCATGGGGAAGGAGGCAGGGGAGGCTTGTTCAGGACTGATGTTCTCCTTTTCTCCCTTCCTTTATTCCAGCATGGGGGTTTGGCCCTCAGGCCCAGCCAGAATCCTGCAGCTGCTGGAGTACAAGGAACCTTGTTAGTAGGGCCAGACGGTTATTGAAGTTGATTAGTTTATCTAGATTTTTTCTTAAATATATTTTGCTCTTTTTAGCATCAGAGCCTGAATTAGTGTGACGGCAGCGTGCTGTGCTTTCACTGTTCAGATGGTTTGCGCGGTAAAAGGAAATTTCATCTCCTGCTGCTACAGCCATACAGAGAGACATTTTCCAAATGTCCCACCATGAGTGTTGTGCTTTTAAGTTAAAAACAGAAAAAATGTTCCATTTATTTTCAATCTCAAGTGCTCAGTCCATGGCCGAAGCCAGCTATGAGGTCACTGAGGTCCAGACCTCGATATTTTTCTGAGGTGTACAGTGGTGTGAAAAAGAGTTTGCCCCCTTCCTGATTTCTTACCGTATTTTCCGCACCATAAGGTGCACTGGATTATAAGGCGCAGGCTCAAATGACTTAATGACTCAAACACTTAAATTATTCTGATCATCAAACTAATTTAAATATTAGTCAAAGATAGCACAAGTAAAAACAAAATGCAGTTTTTAAATGAAGGTTGTTGTTATTATTAAGGGAAAACAAAATCCAAACCTACATGGCCCTGTGTGAAATTGTTCACTAAAGTGTTTTACTGTTTGAAATCACTTAAATAGGACCTGCTGTCACAGTCAAGTTATGTCGTGTCTCGTGTGTGTGTGTGTGTGTGTGTGTGTGATCCCATTGTAATTTCCTTCACCTGTCACGTCAGCCACTCCCCTTGTTAGTCTCGTCACCTGTTCCCCGTTATCTTGTGTATAAAAGCCCTCATGTGTTCCTTTGTCTTTGTCAGTTGTTTTGTTGTGTGTGTATATGCACCTCATGCTCAGTGGTTTCCTAGTTCTCGTCTGTTTTTGCACAAGTGTGCCCTTTTGATTATATCTAAAGTCTTTACATTTTTGTTTAATAAATAAAGTTTTCAGTTGAACCCTACTCTCAGTGTTTTTGTCATTCCACACCAACACCCGTAACACCGGCATGACAAAGTGAGGTAGACCAAAAGATCTTAAAAAGCTAGACATCATGCTGAGATCCAAAGAAATTTGGAAACAAATGAGAAAGTCATTGAGATCTATCACTCTGGAAAAGGTTATAAAGCCATTTCTAAAGCTCTGGGCCTCCAGCGAACCACAATGGGAGGCATTATCCACAAATGAATGAGAAAGCATGGAACATGGAACTGAACCTTCCCAGGAGTGGCCGGCCGACCAAAATTACCCTAAGAGCGCTGCTAAGACTAATCCAAAAGATCACAAAAGACCCTAGAACAACATCCAAGGAACTGCAGGCCTCATTTGCCTCAGTTAAGGTCAGTGTTCATGACTCCACCATAAGAAAGAGACAGGGCAAAAATGGCAGAGTTTCAAGACAAAAACCACTGCTGAGCAAAAAGAACATTAAGGCTCATCTCATTTTTGCCAGAAAACATCTTGAAGATCTCCAAGACTTTTGTGAAAATACTCTGTGGACTGACAAGATAAAAGTTGAACTTTTTGGAAGGTGAGTGTCCCATTACATCTGGCGTCAAAGTAACAGCATTTCAGAAAAAGAACATAATATCAAAAATTAAATATGGTGGTGGTAGTGTGATGGTCTGGGACTGTTTTGCTGCATCAGGACCTGAAAGACTTGCTGTAATGAATGGAACCATGAATTCTGCTGTCTATCAAAACATTCTGAAGGAGAATAAATGTTGTAAAACAATAGCCTGATATAGGATTACCACTACTTTAGTGCTGCAAGGATATTGCACATCATTAAGATCCTCTTATCTGAGTTCCCTCTGTGGGCTGTCACCGCTCATTAATGTCAACATATTTGAGATGACCAAGCAACTCCAAGTAGGTGGGCTTTGTGTTCACAGAAGCTAAACATTTTAGTTCTTAATGGTCATAAATTGCCAGATGTAAGTAGCTAAACTAAACATTTCATATTTGACAGGTTTTTTAAGGTAAAAATGTTAAACGACCAAAAAAATGTATCAGACAAACTAATAAACTTTTGTCCAATTTTTACCATTTTGAATTTACGTGATTAATGTAACGTATAGTAACTGTCAATGTGAAGGGCAAAAAACATTAAAAAAGCTGTTTTCATCATATTAGATATAATATTAATAATTAATGTATACATATATACAGAAATACCTCGGTTTACGAGTTTAATTCGTTCCAAGAGTGAGCTTGTAACCCAAAATTCTCGTACACCAAAACAATTTTCCCCATAAATTGGGGCAGGGAAGAGACAGAGCAAGATAAGGAGAGTAAGAGAAAAAGAAAGAGTAATGGAGATCAGGAGAGAGCAGGAATTGACAAATAATTTACTGCCCACTGACATGGTTTTAAAGCTTGTTATCCCAATTTATGGCCTTTAAAAGTCTTAAAATGTATATGTGCAAATCAAAGAAAACTAAATTTTCTCTTTAAAAGCAATGGTTCACCCCCAAAAAATCTGTCATCATTGCTTTTGATGTCTTTTTTATTCTTATGTGAAACATTAAATTAAATAAGACGATAACAGAATGGTTTATCACACTTACAGTATAGGCTAGTGAAAATAAGAAATGAATACTATGAATTTCTCTTTGTGTTACATGGAAGGAAGATACTGAAAAGAGCTTCAAACGACATGAGGGTTGAATAAATTATGCCAGAAGTCTTTCATTTTTCTGGGTGAACTGAACATTGTCATTGTTTTAAGAAGTTTCAAACCGCTGTATATTCTGCCTCTACATGTGAAAATAAAATACATGGTGAGTATTTCTAGAGAATGCATCAATCCTCCAAATGTAATGGTTTTATCTTTTCTTCAGGATTTTGAAAAGAAATATTGAATCCTGGTAATTGCATTTAGTGGCCAATCTAAAGCAATTTACATCTCTTCCATTGTGAGCTTCATCTATTTCTTTCTGCTTCCCTGAGAGTGATTTTGAAGACACAAAGCACATTGTCAATGCAGTCAAATTAAAACGGCAGGCTTCCATCAACACAACTAGCCCTTTAGATTCATAATGTTAGTGCATGATTGCTTCCAAACTATTCAGCTCTTAAACAGTTTGCTAGTTTAAGAGTATTATATCCAGGAACAGCACAAGCATTAAACTATTATGTCTGAAAATGGTCCGGTTAAGTAGCTGTGGATAAACTCCCAAAAAAATAACAAGACGTATGTTTTTGTGAATTGCCTCCCGCCTCAACTCAGGCTTAGAGATTGTGGAGCTTCTGCATAACATAATGCAATGTGATCTTCCATCCTGAGGCTAATTCATCCATGGCCATTCTGTGTGCTATCTACATGCTGAGCACTACTTCACACATTTCATTTCACAACCCCATGATTTCCTTTCTGAAATGTATAAAATAAACCATTATTTGCCATTAAAACTGCATTATGCAAGGCTGACTCATTTGATTTTGCTTCATATGTACGCGTCTTATAATTGTAAATGTGGGCAACAGAAACATCTCGCTGTGTCCTCATCCATTAGTGAACTTTCTTATCCGGCGAACCTTCTGTGCTTTTCTCTGGCAGACCTCTTTAACCTTTCCTTTGATAAAACACCACAATTGTAACTATAACTGGGTTTTTGCTATAAAATGTTTTATTGCCGACTCCGCCGGTGACAGTGGACAGGGAACTCAACAAGTGTACTTATCACCATCGTAATGGCCAGACCGTAGGTCAGCCACAAAAGCTATTTTTTTCTGTCAGACCCTGGTGCAACAGCAGCTCAAAGTGCTTAATTGTTTAGGATCCAGACTAAGTTAGTGAAAAACGCACTGGCAATAACCATGGAACTGTATTTGATAAATGCAACTGCACTTAAAAACACACTGCCTGTGTTTAAAATCATTTGCAGGCAGCATTTGCGCTCAATTGTACCTCACAAACTTATTTTAGCCAGACTTCTGAGCTTTGGTGTTTAAGTGAATATTTAATAACTAAAATATAAATTTCTCATTAGAAATGGCATCAACAGTGAAAAAGGTTGGTAATTTATTGCAAAAGCTCAAACGTGCAGCGTACACAAGAAGGAACCTCATTGGTTCTTGCTGAAGCTCAAACGTTCTGCGTAACACGAGAATGAACATCATTGGTTCTTGCTGAAGCTCAAACGTTCTATGTAACACGAGAATGAACCTCATTGGTTCTTGCTGAAGCTCAAACGTTCTGCGTAACACGAGAATGAACCTCATTGGTTCTTGTTGAAGCTCAAACGTTCTGCGTAACACGAGAATGAACCTCATTGGTTCTTGTTGAAGCTCAAACGTTCTGCGTAACACGAGAATGAACCTCATTGGTTCTTGCTGTAGCTCAAACGTTCTGCATAACACGAGAATGAACCTCATTGGTTCTTGCTGAAGCTCAAACGTTCTGCGTGACACGAGAATGAACATCATTGGTTCTTGCTGAAGCTCAAACGTTCTGCGTAACACGAGAATGAACCTCATTGGTTCTTGCTGAAGCTCAAACGTTCTGCGTGACACGAGAATGAACCTCATTGGTTCTTGCTGAAGCTCAAACGTTCTGCGTAACACGAGAATGAACCTCATTGGTTCTTGTTGAAGCTCAAACGTTCTGCGTAACACGAGAATGAAACTCATTGGTTCTTGTTGAAGCCCAAACGTTCTGCGTAACACGAGAATGAACCTCATTGGTTCTTGTTGAAGCTCAAACGTTCTGCGTAACACAAGAATGAACATCATTGGTTCTTGCTGAAGCTCAAACGTTCTGCGTAACACGAGAATGAAACTCATTGGTTCTTGTTGAAGCCCAAACGTTCTGCGTAACACGAGAATGAAACTCATTGGTTCTTGCTGAAGCTCAAACGTTCTGCGTAACACAAGAATGAACATCATTGGTTCTTGCTGAAGCTCAAACGTTCTGCGTAACACAAGAATGAACATCATTGGTTCTTGCTGAAGCTCAAACGTTCTGCGTGACACGAGAATGAACCTCATTGGTTCTTGCTGAAGCTCAAACGTTCTGCGTAACACGAGAATGAACCTCATTGGTTCTTGTTGAAGCTCAAACGTTCTGCGTAACACGAGAATGAAACTCATTGGTTCTTGTTGAAGCCCAAACGTTCTGCGTAACACGAGAATGAACCTCATTGGTTCTTGTTGAAGCTCAAACGTTCTGCGTAACACAAGAATGAACATCATTGGTTCTTGCTGAAGCTCAAACGTTCTGCGTAACACGAGAATGAAACTCATTGGTTCTTGTTGAAGCCCAAACGTTCTGCGTAACACGAGAATGAAACTCATTGGTTCTTGCTGAAGCTCAAACGTTCTGCGTAACACAAGAATGAACATCATTGGTTCTTGCTGAAGCTCAAACGTTCTGCGTGACACAAGAATGAACATCATTGGTTCTTGCTGAAGCTCAAACGTTCTGCGTAACACAAGAATGAACATCATTGGTTCTTGCTGAAGCTCAAACGTTCTGCGTGACACAAGAATGAACATCGTTGGTTCTTGCTGAAGCTCAAACGTTCTGCGTAACACAAGAATGAACATCATTGGTTCTTGCTGAAGCTCAAACGTTCTGCGTGACACGAGAATGAACCTCATTGGTTCTTGCTGAAGCCCAAACGTTCTGCGTAACACGAGAATGAACCTCATTGGTTCTTCCACTTCAAGCGAACATGCTTGAGCTTCTGTTTACCACAACTGATGTAAGAGTTGATGAATGTTTATAAGTGAATAAAAGCCTAAACTGTTCATCATACAAAGCAATTGTGCTTTTTCAGAAAATGTGGACAAATCCACTCAATCTGGGAATAAAGTAAAATTAATCCTCAGATGCCATGTCCGTTACTTAGTCTGACATGAATTAGATCTCAAACTGATTCATTAAAATAATTAGTTACTCCACCACCTGTGTGACATCATTAATCAAATGTGATCGAATGACAAATTTGTGACAATACGGTTTCGAGAATCAGTCATGACTAGCTATTTGACTTATTCAATGATGCATCATACTATGGTAGTTAAGTAGCGAGTTACGTCATTGTTCGGGAAACACACCCCTGATTAAGGTATCTCAAGACAGGAAGTACAAGTATTGGAATTAGACTTGCCTAATTCTACCGTTATATGTCACCTGCGGAGGCAGCATTTTTCAATTTTCGGATGCAGCTACTGTGTTCCAGACCTTTGACAGCATCAGTTGCTGCTGAATGTAACCATATACAGTTAATATTTACTTTAGGAATGAATCTAATATTCCCACGAACACCCGCGCACACACATACAAGAAGTCAAACTGTTTGCTCGCCACACTGCTGTCTGTGACGCTGATGCCCTATGAAGGTCGATGCTTTTCGCTGGGTTTCTCTCAAGCAGGTGAGTGAACACGCTCCCATGAGATGTAAGCCAGAAAACCACATTTTATCTGTGTATTTCACAGCCAAGATACGGAGAGAGCAAACACGCTCACACTGCTCTAAGCAACGGGTATTTCCACTGCCTGGAGACGAGGAAAAAAACACACTGCTATGTCACGGTACAAAATGATTTTCAACCGGAGTGTTTGTTCAAATAACATGCTTGTTTTCTATACGATATTATGCATAAAATGAGCTTATATTGGCTAAATTATTTTGCTAGATGTATTCACATTGCTTTATTTCAGCATGCAACAAATGCAATAAATGATTTAAAGCTTATATTAGCTAGTGGAGAGTCTCACAGCAAGGCAAGTAATGCATTTGTTTTATCATGCACTTCTAAACAAATGCCTTAAAAAAATGTGCGCATGATCTGTGTTATTGTTAAAAATGATCAAGTAAATAAATATATTATGCAACATTTTCATACTGCATTGTGTATATTTGTATAAAGTGTGTACTTGGTATATCGATCAGATGAAGGTTTTCAGATGCAATTCTCCTTCACTAGTGTTCATGCTAGAAGCCACGTGTTACATAAATAAAACTGCAATTAAATGCCAATGATCTCTATAATATAATGTAATATATTAATACAAATTGTTTAATGATCTTAAATAATAACAGTAATGAACCATTTTCTGAAATGTTATGCAAGGTAATATAATACAAAGTATAGTCTTGAAAATGTACTTCACATTTTTCCATAACAATACAATAATATTGAATAATATCATGTAAACATTTCTCACTGATTACTTCTGAGACAAAATTGCTATACTCGTATCTTACCGTATCATTTGTTTCTTTCACAGGGAAGATTTTAGGACAAACGATGTTGAAGAAATAACTGAGATCTCAATAAGTCTCCTGTTATGAAAGAGCAAACTGAGCACTGAAAATTACAATAATCCAGTAACTCCTTGGTCTATGAATCCGATATAACATCTCACAACGGTAAGAACTGCAGAGGAACTGAGATCTTGCCTCAAATTGTACAGTTCGAAATAACGTCCAGATAGAAATGTCACACTGTCTCCGATTTGTTAGCCCTGATCAAGTGTTTCTCTGGACATGTTGCACAGTTGAACACGCTTAGGGCGAGCAATGCAAAGGTCATTCCAGAGAGTCTGGGCATGACGTTACGCTTGATTAAAGTTTCATCCCAGCTTCATCCTTTCACATTATCCTGCTCTGACATCTCATTGCCAAAAGCAACCTTGTTCTGCCCGCTGGGCGGGTCTCTCTTTAGCCCTCATTAGTTAATACACCAGCGAGACCCTCTGGCCTACATCCCTACACCGAACCACATCTACTTAGTGGCAACAATGCAAATGAGGCTTGGTTGGTAAATTAGCGAACAGCAGATTTATAGACTCAAGACCTGACCTCTCTCTCCATGACGGATGCCTTTCGGCGAGGTAGTGTTTGAAAGTAAAGAGGAGGTACCTAATGGACACATGAGACTCATTACACCAACAAAGATGGGTAATTACTGTCAAATAGCAAACCGAGCCGTATCGTTATTCGAGGCCGAGACAAAGTTTGGTTTGTTTATGACGCAGTTTCTCTGCTCAATTGTCAGAGAGACCGGCCCATTAAAAACAGAATAAATTAGCTGTGTTGACAAGAGACTAACTGGCACATATTAGTAAACATGATGAGCGCCGCCGAGGCGGATAACTCGCATTTCCGATGACAATCAAGATGAATATTTATATGCATAGACCTAATTTTGTTAAGGATGCCACAGCTGACACAGAATTGAGAATTTGAAATCTTACAGAAACTCTAGCAAAATACGACCGTGATATTTTAATATGGAATCATTGCATGAGGAATTGTATACTCTCCCAATGCAAACAAACACAACCATGCCTTTAGTAATGATCACTTACTGATCTTATCAATGATAAAACATTCGTTATAAAAGATGAGAGGCATGACAGTAAAAAAAAGCACTGGACTGCACACGACTATTTCTGTGTAATACATATTTATGATTGAATCATTTGAATCATTCATTCAACCATTTTGTTCAAATTACTGATTCATTCAGGAATAAAGAACATTGGTGTGCAACTTGGGCTCACGATGCTTTTGGGAAACACAGCCCGGGTCTTTTTGAGTCAATAACAACTCCTTTAATCAATTTGTTTAAAAATGTTTAAAAAAGTGACTGTATTTATGAGTGAGTCGATGATTAAATCACTTAACCTATTCATTCAAAACCTGAGTTATTTCAGTATTATTGATACACTAGTTTTTCATTTTCATTTTAGTTGAATTATTAAAAATGTTGTTGTGTGCTTCTGTTATTTTATTTCTTTCCAGATAGTCATTTTAATAAGTCAGCTTATTCTTATTTTTGTTACTTAATTGCCAAAGTCAACATTTCTACTTTTTGTTTTGGTTTAAGTTTTTCATCTTATGTAGATTTAATTATTTCTTCATTTACTAGACACTATTTATTTTAATTTATTTTAATACAACATCATAAAATTCCAGCAACTGATCTGATCAAAACGGCTTGAAACTGCCTGAAATAGTGTGAGCTACTTTTATATTTAAGTTTATTTTTTCTATTAATATATTTAAGATATATCATTTTATTAATGTTTAGATTGACAAACTTCCTACTTTTGTTTATTGCAAAACAGACTGAAACAAAGAACACTGTCACAATCTTTACATTTCACATAATTGTGTTTAGGAGCTAAATATATCTTTTTTTTATGATACGTGGTATTTCTTCATAGAGGAATCAAAAATACTTATTAAATACTAATCAATCCATTTGTGATCTGAATTGTGATTCTCAGGGAACAATACATTGCAAATAATATACAGTAATACCTTGAGATATGAGCGTTCTGACATACGAGCAAGCCTTCGAGCGGATTTTTGCTTTGAGATACGAGTACATATTTGAGATACAAGCACGCTTAGAGACGCCAACACTAGGAGCACTCGGAGCAGCTCAAGCCGCGTCATGTAAGGGGTAATTGCATATGATCTCCACTAGAGGGCCACCTTGTTTTTACAGCGGGAGGTTACCGGGGGCGACGAGTGATTCACGAGTATTAAGCTGGGAGCAGCACAAGTTATGAGTGTTCAATAATAATAAATATGAGCTTCTGAGTCTATCCACGGGAAGAAACACTACACTTCCATATTGTGTTTGCATTATCTACGTAATCCTTCCCTCCTCCTCCTCACATGCCGTCATTAGCCGCTACTGTATCGTCTGTCTCGAAGGTAAGAACTCATAATTAAAACCACATTTTAATTTATATCACAGGAATCCTTATAATCTATAATTTTCTGTGTGTGTGTCTCTATAGCAATTAAAAACATGTTTTTTCCATTGTTATTAGCACTAATAAGGGACCTTTTTAGAGGGCTGGAACGGATACATTTTTTTCTGTTATTTCTTATGGGGGAAATGATTTGAGATACGAGCAATTTGAGTCACGAGCTCAATCCTGGAACAGATTATGCTCGTATCTCAAAGTATTACTGTACTATAAACTATAACTAGCATGTCATTAAGTATGTGACAGGTTCCATGGCGCTTAAGAAATTCAGAGCTAAAAATGAGTTCACATCTCAGGTTCAGCGCACAGAAGCTGAAAAAAACTCAATGACGCTTGTTGCTAAAAACTGCTGCGCTGCCCTTGAATGCTGTACTTAACCCTCAGCTGCTCGAGACACGCTGAACGTAGCATCCATGCAGTCCTGAATGAGAAAGCAAAGAGAGTTTATTATTCATGACCATTACTTTATATTCTCACCACCTGGTCACTCAATCTGAATACGCTGGAACCCCACATGGAAGACACTAAGCCTAATGCCGATGGAAACCAGGAACGGCACTTCATTCTAAAACCAATCACGTCTCTAAAGGTGCTGCATCATTTCGAGGCAATCCAAGGGGCGGCGCTGTGTTTGTGGAAACACCCATTTTCAAGCCAATAAAATGTAACGATTAGAAATCAGTTAAAGAACCACACAGCATGACAAAATGGGGTCTATTCTAGCAACCAAAAGAGTTTAAGCATGAACTATCAGCCAAGAAGCAAGGATCATCTGGCAACAAAAGGCTGAGCTTATTATTGTGCGCTTGACAAGACTGAATTAGCATGACGGCTTGAAGCTATTGTTCCTTTTGACTTTGACTATCCTTGCATGCATGCAAACACATTACACGTTCTGAAACATCCATATGGTCCATGACAATCTGCATCCAAATAAAGAAACCGGGTTGTAACACAATGTCGACACGTCAGAGTTTGATTCATATTTCAGAAAAGAAGAAAAAATCTCTCAAGAAAGATTTAAAGATGCTGTAGTTTCCTACATGTCATATTCCAACATTATTTTAGAGGAAAGCAGGGTGAGATAAGCAAACCTCGTCAAGAAGAAATTCGATAAAATGAATACACCTAATTATAATTCAAGATGTATTCTATCAACTGATAGAAGAAAGCATTTTTTAATAAAGGACCGCAGAAATGCAATTTTTTTTTAAACATAAGCCATGTAATATAAAAAAATTAAAATTTTAATTGAAGATATAATATATATTGGGGGGAAAACAATTTACAGTTAGTCCAATGCATCTTCAAAAATAATCAAAAAGTATTTTTTTACAGCACATTATTCACAGACAGATTTTGTTTAACATTCAAATTTTATATATTTTTTAATATTTATCATTTATCATCGTAGCGAAACGATTCTCAAAATGTTGCATTAGTATTTGTATTCACATTTGATCACTATTAGTTGAGTTACACAACTTACCCCACAGCTAGCACTTAGAGAAAATGATTTATTAACTAACCTTTAGTCCTCAAAAATGTACATTTTAAACATCGCCAATTCATCAACGTGCATCAAACATGTAGAATTTGCTGTGAAAATTTACAGACACGCAAAAAAAGCATAAAAATACTTATTGTATGTGCATCACTCAATCAGCTGTGTATAATTGGCATTTTTCTAATAAAAAAAAAACTAATTTGATACATTTTTTACTACCGTAATGGGGCGACAGCTTACCCACATACACGTTTTACCCCACTCTTTCTTACATCATATGGCCAAAAGTAAACACCACACCCATATGTGCTTATTGACATTAATAGTGAGTGTTGGAATATGGATGAAGGGATTTGTGGTTGCGCTTCAAGTCATTCTGAGGTGTTCAGATCTCAGTAACTCATGTTGATCACAATTTATGTTTGGAATAGCTGTTTCAGTGTTTATTTAGAATAATGTTCATGCAAGACATTTTTCAGTGTTGCAACATTCTATTTAATGAAATTTCGAATGGAAACGTTGCATTGAAGTACGCACACTATTTATAATTTAGCCCGGAGAGCACCAGCATCAAAGCACACCATTAGCATCATTTCGCTCTTATAAGCACCCATTCATTTTCATTGTTTTTGCATTCTTTTAAGCTTGCTCCACTGAAATCACTTCTGTTACAAAAGCCTCGCCATCTGTCCCATCACATTTTACAAGAAATGTCTGCTGGATGCTTCCGCTGCCTAATGGATCAAAAGAGCACTTGTCTGTTACTATTCAGGGTTTGTCGGGTAACCTTGAAAGCTGCCACTACTGCGATTGCAAGTGAGACAAAGCGATAAACCGCGCACTGTAGGCATGAGCAAAGACCTGCCTGGTGCCTTCCTGCCATTTACAGTGACTAGAGGTTCTTGGGTGGTTCTCTTTTAGGGAAGCACTGGTGGGTCAGAAGCAGCTGGTACAAATAGTGATCGGAGTCAGAACATGCAAGTCTGATATAATGTAGCAGATTTATGAAACATTAAATATTCATTTAAGGTATATGAATATTTATAACATGTCTCAAGCTATAACATAATATGGAGAGATTATGTCTGCACTCTTAAAAATAAAATTTACAGCGATGCCATATAAAGAACCATTTTGGATTTGCAAAAGAATGTTTCAGTCAACAGATTTAAAAAGAACATTTTATTTTGTGAAGATCTAATAGATTCCATATAAGCTTTTATATAGAAACATAAAGGGTTCTATCAATCGCCTCAAATAAGTTTTAGGAGTTCACATCATGGGATCATTTTAGGAATTTAGTTTGAATTGATTAAAGGGATAGTTCTGTTATTAATTGCTCACCCTCACGTCGTTCCAAGACTTTTGTTCATCTTTGGAACACAAATGAATGTCTTTTTTTTATTTAATGAATTAAATTTGAGAGCTTTCGGTCCCTCCATTGACAGCTACGCAACTACCACTGTGAAACTTCAAAAAGTTCATAAAGAATGAATGTGGGTTCATTGAGGTTCATTCTCGTGTTACGCAGAACGTTTGAGCTTCAGCAAAAACCAATGAGGTTCATTCTCGCGTGTCAAGCCAGTTCGTTTGATCTTCTGTTTATGTTCACTGATCAATATTTATATGTGAGTAAAAGCCTAAATTCAATGTGTTTATTAAATAAAGTGATCGAGTCTCTTCAGAAAAATTGGACTAAACCACACAATTCAAATTAATTAGATTTACGATCTCTTTATAAACTTTTTGAAGCTTCACAGTGGTAGTTGCGTAGCTGTCAATGGAGGGACAGAAACCTCTCAAATTTTATCAAAAAGATGAAGATATAGGAAAGTCTTACGGCTTTAGAACTACATGAGTGTGAGTAAATGATGCCAGAATAGTAATTTTTGGGCGAGTTAACCCTTTAATTTAGTTTAAATTCGCTTTTAATGTACTTAAATTTGATGAATTAATTATCTTGTGCACTTTAGCACTACTTTAAAACATTAAAGTATTATGCAATTATTTAAGACATTTCTCCTTATACAGAATGTTTTTGGCATTAAGAAGTCTTTCAAATTTAGCCAAAAACCCTAGTGTTCTATGTAGAACCTCATAGAGCTTTGTTTTCTAAGAGTGCACTATAAAGAACCTTTTGTGGGGTGGAAAGGTTCCATGAATGTTAAAGGTTCTTCATGGAACCAAAGATGTCCATAAAGAACCTTTATTTTGAGAGTAAATGAATGTTCATAAAGGCATAAACTACCTCGCATTCTGTGCAAAAGAAAATACTCTTGCCTTCCTAACATATATTGTATATTAGAAATAAATGCATATATTTCTCTGGGTGGGTTGAGCACTAACTTAGAATTTTGCTAACTAGCTGTTTTATAGCTATACAGCTTACAATAAAACACAAGAAAGATGTCTTTTTACGTAAGGGAAAGCTACAAGACATTCAGCAGCTGTTTGCAGGTCACATTCAGGTTGAGTCAACAACGCACATAACACTTCACTCCTCCCTCGGCACAGTGAACCATTATCACTACATTTAAACAGTGTTTCGTGTTAATGAGGCACTATAGGGTGTATCTGCGTAATGAGCAATCTGTCACAGATCACGCTGGCAAAACATTATGATAATTTTGGCCTGTTCATGTTAAAGAATGCAAAAGGCTCTTCCTTCTAGTTGCTTGCTAAGTGGAGTGAGAGAAATGGGTTATTGATATAATGAATATGAATTCCCACATGCAACACAACCACGAATGGATTGCAACGAAAAAGATGACAGCTGACCGTCTGACACTTGGACACTTGTAGTGCTAAGTCAATTCAGTTTTATGTCTACAGCGTTTTGGGGCATATTGTGTCAAAGCCGCTTTACAAAAAATCCCCTTGGGCGATGTTTGCATGCCAAATATTAACAAGTTACATCATATTTACATGTTTATCTAAATGATTTTTCAATCACATTAAACAGAACAAATTGGATGCTTGAGGGCATGAACCCCTTAATTAAAAATGATGGGCGTCCCTAAAGACTCATCCTAGAAGGGCAATTTGATAGACAATGTTTAGCATAGGACAAGGAGGTATGTGGATTATTGTACCTGATGTGAATGGAAGATCTGACACAGCAAAATGTGCATAAGGAGGCTGTTCTGTGCTCCAGCATCTCTAATGCAGCAGCAGAGGCTTATGCTCTCAACTTTAGGCAACAAATCCTCTTTTTTTCCTTTCTTTTTTTTGATCAACTGAATGGGTAGCCAGTGAGATTCTGAAAGGGATTTCACTCTCCAGTTGCCCTCTCCATAATTTGATTTATTTGTAGGGTGACTAATTTGGTTAGAGACACCGTGGAGGTCTTTCAAAAGCTTATCACATAAAAACGGGCAATTTTATTCTGCATCTATTGAAATGCATCAGATGGCAACACACAGCTACTAAGAAAGCACTGCTAGTTAAACCTTACCTGATATTCAACTAACAGGTGGTAATTTGCAATTGGTTCCACTCCTTCAAGTTCATAATTCTTCCATCCCTCTTGCATTTGTCATCAATGTCTATGGGGAAACGAGTGATCAGCCTCCAGATCATAACGACCACTAATGCACAGTCTCCATCCGCAACCGATTGGCAAAATCCTCCAAAGCGAGTCCTTTAAACTTGCTCTTAGTTTATATTCCCACAGCAGTCGAGACACATCTGCCGTCTTGTTCTCCAGCATCCTCCGCAATCTGAGCCATTCAGCTTTCCATCTACATATCTCCTGCTGTCGCTAGGCATCCTGAGCAATAATAATGACCGGCTGAACACCACAAGTAGAGATGTCCGATTCGCGAGCGAACCGTTCTTTGAACTGGTTCTTTTGAATGATTCGATCGATCCGATTCGAGCGCGTTCGCAAGCGAAAACACTCGCATTTGGAACTTTCTGTGTTCGAAATGGAACGCAGGTGTAATACATTATATCTATCTATCTATCTATCTATCTATCTATCTATCTATCTATCTATCTATCTATCTATCTATCTATCTATCTATCTATCTATCTATCTATCTATCTATCTATCTATCTATCTATCTATATCTATATATATATATATATATATATATCTACACACACACATTAATATAAATAGTATGCAGTCTGCAAAAATAAACATTTTAAACATTAGTATGTTAGAAACATGACCTCATTATGTTGCATGATTAGCCTAATTGACTTTGTGATACGTTCAATTTTCAAATATTGTTCTTCGGAATTTTTATATACTAATTTGTGTAAATATTAACTTGAACCTGCATGAGAGATGGTAAAAATCACTAATATCACTTACAGTTCATTCGTCACCCTAAAAATCGATGAGTGCACATGTAGTGCCAGAGGCATGCCATGCCAATCTCTGCTAAACATACTGCATAATGCAGAAATAGTAATATGGTAGTGTATTTTTTTGTAAACATATAGGTTTGCAATAGCATACTATTGCTTCATAATATTACATATTATGTTATAATATTACATTACAGTATAGTATAATAACAAAGTGTGCATAATATAATGTGCAGTACGCAATAAGCTATTAACTAATTTTCCACTTCAATGTATAGACCCATGAGGTGGATGACCTGTTGCAACCATAAACACTACGATGCAATCTAATTGAAATGTAACATAAAACCTACGTAGGGAGACCCGCAAACATTTGTGAGCCATGACTCAATCGAACTTCTCGATTCATTTGAAGAGAGCTGTCTGAACGAATCGATTCACTAACCGAACGTGCGTGTGCTAATCACAAGCGCGCGCTCTCTTCCACCGCTTCATTCCTTAATGTTCTCCGACGCTAAACGTCTGTCCGTTTTAGTCTGCATATAACAGCAGTATATATATAATGGAAAGTCAAAGCTGAGGGGGAAGAGGTGCACATGAGCACGAGAGGGTGCCGCTTTAAGGCTCCGTCATGTGCGTGATTCTCAATGCGGTATTATGTGGTGAAGGAGGCAGAGGAACCGAGAACATTCCCCACAAAGCTTTACATAAGCAACGATGTTTCTGCACGACATTACAAATGACCAGTTTTAATGATGAGTTCACCTGCACGTGCTTGAGTACTGCTAGTTAGACCACAAAAAAGACTTGCGATTATGAAGTAATGAAGAGCTGTTGCATGCTATTTTCCGAAGTATACATAGTAGTCTATGCATGTTCTCTATCTCGTGCATGTTTGTCCATCATTGACATGCAAATGATAAAAATGGGAATTATATTCATTTTGGCACACACAGTCTTTCTTTCTACTGGATTCTCAGTTGATTTTTAGTATCTACACCATATATATTAGTTAAAGATCTAGGCTGATAACGAAAAGGTTACAATTTTGACTCCCACAATGGGTTATCTGTGAGCGATCACTGTTGTACCTTTGAGCAAGGCACTTAACCTTGGGTTGCTCCAGGGAGACTCTCTGTAATAAGTACTGTAAATCGCTTTAGATAAAAACATCTGCTAACATGACTTGCTCATGCAGTCTCCAGCAGATGGATATTTAAAATAAAACATATATACTGAGTCATCAAACACTGCTGGATATCTGTTCTATATCTAGAATGGCTGTGATTATGACCTCTCGAACCAGGGGTTGTGAAGGAGCCCGATTGGGCTGCACTCACATTTATTTCCCTTCTTTCAGCAAACACAATCCAGTCTCTGTTCATCCATAAATTCTTCCGGCCCCATGCAACTGGAATCAACAATGCATGTAGGCCTAGAAACAGTTTACAAGACTAGTTGACAAATAATCACAGCTAATTAAAAGAAGTAAAACAAAACTTATTCAAGTATATTGTTATATAAAATAAGGCATGGAATGCACAGTTTAAATGCAAGACATTATTATTATTAATATTTTTATTTTATTATTATATTTATTTATTATTATATTATATATTTAATAAAATTATTATTAATTTCTTACTAATATTTTATGCGGTGCTTTACCATCAAACACCCAGACGTAGAGAAATACAGACACATTTGTTCAAGTCATTGCGAACAAAGAAATGAATGCCCTTGCTTTTATGACGCTACGAACAAAGGATACCACCTCCATTTCTGTAATTAGTTTTGGCAGATAAGAAATCTGACTTACAATTAAAATTTCCCCCAGAAGAAGTAGAAAATCTGCTTAGCGTGCCTGTTTTAATTACTCAAGACAAGAGGCCCTATTGAGAGGTGTTTCCTTTATATTCACAAGCAATGATGTGACGATGGTTATCTGTCATCTCCATTTGATGGATATTGATTTGACCTATTCACTTTTCTTCTTGATGCTTCTGGAACAGAAAATTAATCCAAAAATTGCAGACAGTTATGAATCACTTTGGTCTAAGTTGCTCGACTAAAGCTATAAGCTCTTTGCTTACTGAAACGCCTGTTTAAAATCAGCTTTCCATGAGTGAATCGTTTCTAGAACACACTAAATGTAAACACACAGGGGTGCTAATGGTTCTATCAGCATAAAAATGTAGTGATTTTACAACACAATGAATCTTCAGGGAATCCAAAAAGCACTCAAGGCAGCATTCAGGGTATAAACATTTTTTGAAAAGCACTTTTAATGGTATTTTATTGTTTATACACTAAAAAAATGAATAAAAAATGAATTGCACAAGACTAAATTGAGCTTATCCACAATGTAACTCAATCATTTTTCATTAGAAGTAAAAAATGAACAGAAGAGGGCGCTAGTGAACTGTATGGAAAACAGATGTGCTTGAACCATCATGTTTTAACTCTAAAATCCTTAAGTACATTTATGAAATGTATTTTTTTTTAAACTGGCATAAAAATATGTAAAGATTAGTGGGTGGTGACAAAATTAACACTTTCAAGGAATGTCTTAAAAACTTAAACTTTATGTACATAAAGACTCTCTCTCTCTCTATCTCTCTCTCTCTCTCTCTCTCTCTCTCTCTCTCTCTCTATATATATATATATATATATATATACCAAAGATATACACTTTCCATTTGAACATTTAAAGGTAAACACTAATAATATGCACCAATTACCCATTTAAGTAACTTTACATCTATACATCTATATATATAGATGTGTGTGTGTGTGTGTGTGTGTGCATGTTTGTAATATAAATATAGCCTATTGTAAAATATATTTATGTGCCATTATTTAAAAAATTCTCACAAGAAAAACTAAATGTGCAAAACTAAAATCATGGTTTGTTTCAAATTAGACATAAATGGAAAAATGAATTCTAATGAGTGCGTGAATCATTTTGACTGATTCATTACACACACACACAAATATACATATATATATATTGGACCAAAAAATCTACATTCCCTTTACGGAATCGTTATTTTAAAGGTCTTTCCTGTTTCAAACCTTTAGGAATAATGGCATTTCAACAATCTGTGACCATCTGTGACAAGTCTGAACATTATTTCCCATCCATACACAGCCCTAGCGCGAACACCTGTCTTCCTTTCCTTGGCCACGCCCCTAAAGTCACGCCTCTATTTTGATTGGCCCAGGGATCATGAATATGCATTTAGCAAACGCTCGGCCCCTCCCTTTGCACCTGATTGGAAGTATTTACTTGTTTTTTGCGCGGAGGTGCTGGAGTGTTCGAGCTGCCCTGCGCTGGAAGATGAAGCCCTGCTGGACCGAGCAATAGGGATTACAGTGATTTGAAATTATAAAAGAGAAGAAAGGACCATTATATCTGCCAGCCAACTTTACACGTATTCCAAGATGCCGCGTTCATTCCTTGTAAAGAAGCATTTCAACGCAACCAAGAAACCGAATTATAGCGAACTGGAGAGTCCAACAGGTAATAGACTTTGTGTTTTGATGATTCTATCTCCTAAAAGTGAAAAGTTAAAGTTAGTTGAACTTTTTGTTTGTGTGTTTTAACTTTTAGTTACATTGATGGCACTTTGCGATGCGACACACAAACAAGTTGTGCTTATCTAGTAAATCTAATATCTAGAATTATTGAGAAAGGATTCTAATGGATAAATATTAGAATACTTTTCATTTTATCCACGTGATTATCTCATTATGATCTTTTAGAATTGTTTACAAAATATCCCATTTAGAAATCCAGTATTAGGATTGTGTTTGTGGAAGGATAGTCAGATATCAGTGTTGTTAAATGATTGTTTCTTACTGTAACTCCATGCAATTGGTGCATTACATTAGTGATATTAGACTTTACCTTTAAATGTTCAAATGGAAAGTGCATATCTTTGGTCCTGTAACTGTTACCCTTTTAAAAGTTCTACAGTTTAACACATTTTTATTCCATGCATTTTCTCTGAAGATGGTCATACAATTTGCATGCAAGATAATTATAAAAGAATAAGACAAATGCTGATTTTATAATATAGAATGTCACTTGTTGAGTTGAGTGAACTAATATGATTGCATTTCCCTTTTTATTGCAGTGTTTATTTCTCCATATGTCTTAAAAGCCCTCCCGGTGCCTGTTATACCTCAACATGAAGTGTTAAGCCCGGTGGTATACAAGCCAATAACAGTTTGGACTACCAGCAACCTGCCCCTGTCACCCCTGCCCAGCGACCTGTCCCCCATCTCCGGGTACCCCTCGTCCCTCTCCGACACGTCCTCTAATAAAGACCACAGCGGTTCGGAGAGCCCCAGGAGCGATGAAGACGAGCGGATACAGTCGACTAAATTGTCAGACGTTGAGAAGTTTCAGTGCAGTTTGTGTAACAAGTCCTACAGCACATATTCCGGACTCATGAAACACAAGCAGCTGCACTGTGACGCACAGACCAGGAAGTCGTTCAGCTGCAAGTATTGCGAGAAGGAATACGTGAGTCTAGGAGCCCTAAAGATGCACATAAGGACACACACACTGCCGTGCGTTTGCAAAATGTGTGGGAAAGCTTTCTCCAGACCTTGGTTGCTGCAAGGACACATTAGGACACATACAGGTGAGAAGATCCCACAAATGCATTTGCTATTGAAACCCTGTGCAGATTCATCCGTTTGCCTGAGATTAACACCTAAAGTGTCTTACTTCAGAATTAATAAATGCATTGCTTTTGAATATTTGCAGTATAATCATGTTGGCAGTAGTACTTTAATGTGGATTTGTTTTCTCTTCATTAGGTGAGAAACCTTTCTCATGCCCCCACTGCAGTCGTGCATTTGCGGACCGGTCGAACCTCCGAGCTCACCTGCAAACTCACTCAGACGTGAAGAAATACCAGTGCAAGAACTGCTCCAAAACCTTCTCTCGCATGTCGCTGCTGCACAAACATGAGGAATCTGGCTGTTGCATTGCACACTGAGAGAGAATGACACACACACACACACAGGGCCTGCATTCACCAAGTGCCTCCGGTTGTGAATGCTGATCTTGGACCTGCTCTTCCTGTCAGTAAACTCGTGATAAACTGGATACGAAGTGCCAAGTGCATCCCAAAAGCTCTGATGATTTAAAAACGCATCGCCCCAGAGTCTGAAAGAACCGTATTGTGGAGTCATTTAAAGATCAGATTCCACCCAAGACGCTACATGCTAGCAAATAAAAGTGACCTAAAACAGCCTTTCCGCTTTGAGTGTTTCCCGGAGAACCTTCAACACCCTCAGAAAAGAAAAGACTGTTTGCCAGATCCATGGTGGTCTTAATTCACTTGCCTAAGAAGCCTTTTCATTTCAATGTAAATGCAGATTCATTCAACATGTCATGCGCCCATCATGTGCCTTCCATTTCAACAGTGTTTGCCCTGTCCGGGTTGGGTTTATGTGTACTGTACATTTGTTTACGGATATGTACTATTTGGGAGGTTTTAAATGTGTAGCCTCTCTAATAAGCAATCATTTCTACCGGTTAATGTCTGTGACTGAATGTTAAATGTCACTTTTTTCTTTTCTGAGAGGTATCGGTCAGACATTTCAAACCGGCACACCAATGAGCTTGAGACCAAAAGGAATAATTAATGCCATGTTTTTAAACAGGGAACAAGTGCAAAATGATGTTTTCTTGAATTAAAAGTATTTAAACTGTTGTGCGGTCATAACGCAACAGTACGGTAATTAACCAGCACTCAGATATGCAATACTTTGCCATGTGCCTTTTTTCATCAGGAACTTCAGAGATTTTGCCATGTAATTGTTTATTTGAATGTATATGACACTGATATGATTGTACTTTGTATTGCAAAGTGTTAATGAATGGTATGATTTTGTACAAAAAAATAAAATTTACACTTTTTTGAATAACTCTTTGCGATGGTCACATCTTTTTTTACGTGCCAAATCAGTCATTATCTCATTACAAACCTGTATGATTTTTCTTTCTCATGTGGAAAGAAGATGTTTTGAAGAATGTTGTTTGAAGCAATATGGTTGCCTGTGCAATGAAGGCCAATTGAGTCCAAAAGGACTATTTAAATTTTGGGGTGAACTATGGCTTTAAGCTTTTAACAGCTGCATTGAATAACAATTAGCCTAATGTTCGCGCTTTGTACTGCTATGCAAATGAGATGGCCATTAACAGGATCGTTTCTTACAGAAATCTCTTAAAAAGTACTTCATTTCAACGTGCCATTGAATCTCTGTGTTAACCATTTAAGTTTATAAAGTAGCGTTAAACATGGTTGTGGAGGATGTAAAGAGCTGGCTTATGAACTGTTCCCGAATGTGGAATATGGGTTGATTCATTCCCACATTTAACTTACATTGCAGGAGATCATCAAAGCGCAGTTTAAGTATTTTAAGATGGAAATGTGTTTGCAGTTTACTGTGGTGGAAAAAGCAAGTTGTAAGAACTACTGTCATTCATTTAAAAGTCAAGCTGGTGGAGATGCTATTTATATCCAGGATTTATAGTTAATCAGGACCGACTTGAAAAGTCATGGAAATTTAGGGGTGAAAAGATACTTTTGCTGTGCATCTCAATGAAATGTCCTCAGCAGGTCAACTCTGTGAATTTGTGGTGTGGCCACATGAACCTGTCCCTGCGAACCTGTTCGGCTCCCAAACAAATCCCAAATGTTACACCTCCTCCCTATGTTGATCTCACTTTGCTGCCAATTTCTTTGAAGACTCCGGGTCTCTGAAGGTGCCACTATAGCGAAGCCAGACTGGCTCTCACACATGTGAAAGTCCTTTACTGGATTATTACTCAGCAACCTCACAGTACACAGTGGGAACTCGCAGGACTAGCGCAAACCAATCGGGTTTTCAAACATTCATCTACTGAATCTAATTCTGAACTCGCCATCTGAAATAAACGGCTCCTGACTCCATTGCAAAAATCATCTTAAAATACACACGAGATCCATAATACAGTGGAACCCACTTATCTCGAGCTCAGTTAACTCGCCAACCTTATTATGTCGATGTTTTTGAAGTGGAACTCCCTATTTGTCTTAGCATTTTCTTATCCGTTATGTCGATTATTTTATGTCGCCGAACCCTAATATCACAAAAAGAGCACAAAAGAGGGACAAATTCGCCACTTAACATGGGTTATCTTGATCCCGTGACTAAAGATAGTACCTAGTTCATTGCGCATGCGCCGAGTTCGTGTTGCATGTGCATGCCATGACCATTTTTGGTCTTTCCGGTCTTTCCGGCTGCTTTGCATTTGTCCTGTCAGATTGTGATTTTACAGCGGTAGGACGCATTCGTTTGTGTGGTCATGTCTTAAGTGCCTTATGTTGTTGTAATTGATGATTTCATGCTATATAATTGTGACCTCAAGCACTTTGTGATATACACAATGTTTCGTTGATTATTTTTCTTCTCTGAAATGATTTTCTTTACATTAATCTTCTCTTTCTTTCACAGCGCGTCGTGTATTGCTGCGCGCGCTGTTTTCAATGCTTCAGAGTCCTCAAACTTATTTGTGTTACTCCAGCGGTCCAATAAATGACATTTTGATGGGACGAATGCTGGTGTTCAAGAGTGATTACAAATTTACACAACGCAGGTTACATACCTCCAGAAGCACAGGACTTCCCAGATTACATTGACATCGACAAAGTAGTTGTTACTGATAGAAGCATTGGTTTTCAAGCAGACCGTTAAAGGCAAAAGCAACAAAGCATTTTAGACTTTGTAAAGAAACCATATTAACCGCGTGTGCAATACTATTAGTACTGTGTCAGAGCGAAATGACTGTTATGAGCGAATGTGTTTATGTGTGTTTGTGACTGTTTACGCTGTGAGCGAAACTGTGTTTGCAATGTTGGAGAATATGATTAAAGGTTTGTATGGAGAATCGAAGGTGTTTTTTATTGTATACTGGTAAATCTCTGCTGTTAGTTGGTGCACATATGCCTTTTGCTGTTAGCAAACATATACAGTGTATGTACATTTTTATAGCCCGCTGATCGCTTCATCAAATAAATCGCCATATTGGCTGTTGGTTTTCTCGATCCTTGGTTATCTCAATGCTTTTTTGCAACACCCGAGGCCGTCGACATAACCGGGTTCCACTGTATATATAAATTTCTATGTGTAAGAATGGGGCTGAGTACGAGCAGAGGCCTGGTCTGAACACTTGCTCTGTAGAAAGGTTTTGGGAAAACACTTGACTCTTTTATTCTCTGTGGTTTTATCTTTCCATGATCTGACTCATGGCCGCACAATTCCAGGTGTTCACCGGGACACACCTCACAACCGGACAGCTTTGGCCCTCAGGACCCCCTATGATGCCGTATAGGTATTCACATATCTTATGGTTTAAATAATAGGACTCTTTGTTCATAATAACTTTAGATCCTTATCACAAAAATGTTTTCTAGACAACATTAAATCAGATATGTAGCTTTTAACCCATGTCTATCAGCTTTGAGGTCATCAGCTGTTCCTTCAGTCTTCAGGGAAACATGTGACAGAACCTACTTCTAATGCAATTTACGAGAAAACCGTTCTTAACAACATTCTTAGTTTTCTGCTCTTTTGTCACATGCTCATTGAACTTTTGATGCCCCACGTCATGTCAGGCCTCTCCCTCACAAGACCAGCATCACCATGGCTCGAGGACAGATCCGACAAGGTTACAAAGCAAGAACATTTCTTTGTTAGTATCTCTCTCTCTCTCTCTCTCTCTCTCTCTGCAACCTGCTGACTTCACACTAACGCAGCAGCTCTTGTAAACGAAACAGATTGAATTAGAAAGCTAGTTGAAGGCCTGTTCTGATTAGTTTGTGATAGAAGAAGCCTGAGAGAAGAAGACAGAAATATTCTTTCTTAGTTGCCTGAAAGGTTTACAATACAAAGAGTCCATTCTATTGCTAAAATGTCCTTCTTTCATGGATTACAAATGGAAATGCACTTTAATAATGCACTTTACACCAAGCTTACAAGCTTTATAAAGGATGCAGAAGTATGTTAAAACTAGTTCATACGGCTTGAGCACTATATTCTAAAACATCTGAAGTCATAAAATAGCTGTGTGAAGAAGGCCAAATTTTATTGATCCTGGAACAACATTAATGTCTGGGAAAGCAAGATTCATCCCAAGGAAAGCAAGAACTGATTACAATGTCAATGTGTTCCTTGAATGCAATGTAAATTGCATTGGATAAAAGCGTCTGACAAAAAAAAGCGTCTGATAAAAGCTTAACTGTAAAGTTGTTCTTAAAAACTGATTGGTTGATTGGAATTTTGTTCCAGGATCAAGAAAGATGTTGTACTTAGTGAAATCACATTCACAGAGAGGGTGGATTTAATTAATTTTTCGCTGAAAAACAGGTAATTATTCACCGAAAACCATTACCAATCTGCTGGATTTTTCAGAAGGTAAGGCGACTTGTATTCCTAAGTATTTATAGCAACATGCATGCTAAATCTGCACATCACATAGATGAAGATTAATAAATAAAGTATGCTAGAACAGTGACTGGTCAAAAATAAATAAATAAATAAAAATAGAGTAATTGGGCCTACAGTTTTCCTAATGCTAATAGATGAATAAACCCAATTAGCTGTCAGTATGTGCGACATTACAAGCCAAAAACAATATTTGTGTCAAATCATATATTTGCACATAAGGAAAAAAAGGGAAGGGAAGAATCTGAACAACAAGACATGTTTGCACTTGCTTCTCAGGCAAATATCATTACAATCTTCTGCTAACCTAAGATGTCTGATCTATCATGTGATGGGAAAAAAATGCTCACATGTTTCTAAATCAATTACAATCGATTTCAACAAATATATGCCAACTCCTGTTGTTTCTCACTCTTGATACCACTTGGTTTGATGACCTAAGAAGATATCTCTCATTCATGTGCCTGCAAAGTACAAACTTTCATAGAAATTATATTTCAATTATGTTTGAGTAGAGTAGGTATATGATTAACATTATTTATAGATCCTAGATTTGAAAACAACAACTACTATATTCAGCTAGGACGTGTTCATGTTTATTTCCTTTTCAAAAATATTATTTCATGAGAGATTTAATTTTAAACTGAGCAAACATTAATGTCTTATAGTACACGTTACATTTTCAATACACAATTGAAGCCAAACAGTTTGCTGGGAAGTGATTCATTTTCTTACACCAAGCAAGTGGCTGATTAGTTCCCTCCTCTTGTTGTTATGAAGTCTAATGAAACGCCATCTAGGGAAAGAGATTTATTTTTAGCCTACTAATGAAGTTAGTCCTCCATGATGAATTGCTTTAATTTCCCACCTTCTGGCAAGTTTATGACTGTTATAATGTTTTCCCTCCCGTTATGCTTACTCTATTTTATATTGCTTACAAAGCATGATTATCTCGCAGTGTCAACATACATCTCTAGTGCCAAGTTAGCCTCTGTTAACGTTCCTCCAGGACTCTGGGTGCCGCTAGTGAGCCAGACAAGCACTGTCTGATAAATTGAGTTGCCATGTGGTCATTGTTGGTGAATTCTGAATTTGAATACTAGCATACTCTTGCTACTTTTACCATATCTTTCTATGGCAGAACTGTTGAGAGTAGTTTAGTATCCAGTTTCAAATTAAGCATGTCGCACTATCCGGATCATCTACGGTTAGTGGACATAATTGCATTTAAAACAAAACTTTTACTTGTCTTGTTAAAGGCGGTTGCTAACAAGTGGCTAATGGGACCCAAGAGGCTGGCGGGGACACGAAACATCATCAGCCGAACAGGGAAACTCTTCTACTCGCTAGTTCTCTTTCACAGCTGTTGTGTTTATAACCGTGCTCTTGCAAACTAGCATAACTCAAACTTTCAGGGAAAGTGTTTTGAAACAAAGACTGAAAGAGTTGTTGGAAGCTTAGTGATGGTGACGTTGAAGTCATGTGACTGCGGTGTAAAAATCTACGTTTAGCTTAAATTGTGTTCATTTGTGAAGATTATCTCAATGGGTTTAAGTAGAAGAATCATAAGCTTTTGTTAGTCACACACCCTATTTTCTGCAATAATCCAAAAGCCAATGAAGAAATCCTATTGGGTTTTTTGTAGTGGGAATCAGGGTGACGATAAGTTCCAGCTTCATTGGCCTACAATCATATACATCATCCCTGCGCCACTCTATATCCCTCGAAAAACATAAATCGTTGATGCACAGCTAACTGTTATAGATTTGCTGGTTTGCAACCTTCAAAAAATAATATCATGTATACACCAAGCTAAATAGACTTGCCTTTTTGCACAAGTTCTTTTTTAAAGTTCACATTAAATTTAATCTTTTGTCATGGAAAACATGCACTAAGCATGCATCTTTATGAACATGTTCACTATCATCCAAAATATCGTACTACAATGTTCAATAACTTGGTTAAGGACGATACACAGAAAGTCTCAACTGCTTGTATTGTTGGAAGATGTATATAATTTTATCATCTAGAAATAAAAGTTGAAACTGAATAAAAGTTGTAGCTTATACCCTACATCTTACTTTACCTGCATACATATAGTATACTGACATGAAACAATATATACTATATAGCAAATCTCAGCTGCGTGATTGTTTTCAAAACATAAATTGTATTGTTGCCTAGATCTATACATAAAGATATGTATTTAAAAATGTAAGATATATTTTTTATCCAACTTTATCTGTGCAGTCACGTAAAGTGATGTATACATATAGCAAATCTCTTTTTTGTTTTGTTGCATATAGTATTGCTCAGCTCTTTACATAAAGTTTAATATAACTTTTATCTGCATACATATAGTATACTTGGGCGATATATTTTATCAAAACAAAATGTAAATTATATCATTGCCCAGCTATAATCTGCTACATTTGACTAAGACGTGAAGATATTATAAACATTAAAATTATGATTTTCTGCAAAGTGTCTTTGAAACCATATGCATTGTGAAAATTGGACTTGACTTTTGTAATTGTTAGGAAAAAAGGACAAAATTGTAATGCAGCACTTGTTTTGAAAAGCTTTTGCGCAAAAACCATTAGCCACAACTAACACTCGCATCAAACCCAAAACTAATTCAGCAGCTTCAAAAACAAGACAACTGACTGGACCCGTCCGCTGCAGGTCAAACAGGCTCAAGCAATGCCTGAAATCCCCTTCAGAATGAGTCGTGTAAATTGCCAAATCAATCCTAATATCAAGACCTATTCCAAAACAAAAAAGGAAGTGATCGATTTACATTTCACAATCAAGCCAGTACCTGCTTTTAGCTGCGCAGGCTTTATCCATGGAGACAAAAGAATCTGGAACAAACAGGCCTTAGAAAATATCAACCGCATGATGGTATTGTAGTGGAAAAACATGCCCAAACAGCACCAACGCAGCGGCACATGAGTCTCAAATAAACAAGGCTGGATATCAGATGTGCCCTTTCTGAGGATCATTTATGTAAGCTCTTTAAAAGCAGTCAAGCATTCTGATTTCCAACGCGATGCTGGAGGAGCCGGTAAATGTAAATTCCACATATGGTCCTGTCAACCAAAGCTCAGTGAGAGATAAAATATGAACCTGCCACGGTGATCGCCTGACCAGGTCAATGTCGGCTTTTGTCATTGTACTTTCACAAGTGAATGTCGCTCTGAATCAGCGCAGTAGATCAGATGTGCAGCAATGGTCAGAAGGTCACATCTCAAGCTCTTTTTATTGTTTGAGCGCATTGTTTTTATGATCATACACCATATCCAGACTCAATGTGATAAAGTCATCTTTTCCATGAAATTCATCTAAAATCCACATTAAGGTAAATTAACATCAAATATGTTGAATGTCAGAGTGTTGAATTGCACAACATGGAATTTTCCTACATCAAGCCTGATAAGTGTCACAGTTTTCTACGCAGTTCATATCAATTTAATGTATATATACACTTACCTAAAGGATTATTAGGAACACACACTAATACTGTGTTTGACCCCCTTTCGCATTCAGAACTGCCTTAATGCTACGTGGCATTGATTCAACAAGCTGCTGAAAGCATTCTTTAGAAATGTTGGCCATATTGATAGGAGCATCTTGCAGTTGCTGGAGATTTGTGGGAAGCACATCCAGCACACGAAGCTCCCGTTCCACAACATCCCAAAGATGCTCTATTGGGTTGAGATCTGGTGACTGTGGGGCCATTTTAGTGCAGTGAACTCATTTTCATGTTCAAGAAACAAATATGAAATGATTCCAGCTTTGTGACATGGTGCATTATCCTGCTGGAAGCAGCATCAGAGGATGGGCACATGGCGGTCATGAAGGGATGGACATGGTCAGAAACAATGCTCAGGCCGTGCCAAGAAAACATTCCCCACACCATTACACCACCACCACCAGCCTGCACGGTGGTAACAAGGCATGATGGATCCATGTTCTCATTCTGTTTATGCCAAATTCTGACTCCACCATCTGAATGTCTCAACAGAAATTGAGACTCATCAGACCAGGAAACATTTTTCCAGTCTTCAACTTCAATTTTGATGAGCTTGTGCAAATTGTGCCTCTTCTTCCTATTTGTAGTGGAGATGAGTGGCACCCGGTGGGTGTTCTGCTGTTGTAGCACATCCGCCTCAAGGTTGTGCGTGTTGTGGCTTCACAAATGCTTTGCTGCATACCTCATTGATGAATATTAAGTACAAAAGAACATAATTTATTTGAAATTAATTTTTGGTACAATGTAAAAGTCTTTACTGTAACTTTTGATCAATTTAATGCATCCTTGCTAAATAAAAGTATAATTTTTTTTTAAATCTTACTGACCCCAAACATTTGAACGGTATATATAAAATACGTTTTTTATATAAAAACTTGATTTTATTTAAAAAGATTTGTATGAATCGATATCCTAGTAAACTTGGCTATGCAATATGCATTAAAGCTATATTAAAACAAATAACAATAAGACAAAATATGAATAACAATAGACTTCATAAACACATACTGTAGCCTCTCAGATTTAATGCATAATCTGTAGTTATGCATTTTGAAGTTTCTATTGATAATTCATTTGTACAGAACAAAACAAATTTCCATTAATTTCCGTTTCTGGGATTCCTACTAATTCATGCTAATAAGCTCTAATGTTCACTTAATGGTGGATTATCTGAGTAAACCATGACTGATATTGCTGACTGAATCAAGAAATGTGGCCACAGTCATTCCAGTGGCTGGCAAAGCTAAAAATACAGCGTTCAGATGTGCTCCACACATGCAGTGGTGATGTAATGTTGTGTGTTTGTACTGTTGTGTCTGCTGAGTAACAGGGTTGTCGGGTCCAGCTGTAAGATCTCTGACTCAGGAGGATGTGGGGTAGACGTTCAGCACCCCCGCACCCTCACATGGAGCTTGTTAACCTTTGACACAAAAATATACTAAAAATACATTTTTATATCACTGCCAATTCTCTATATGCTGATTAATTAATCTTGTACTACGGGGTTGTTGAATGCTTGATCTGAATGGTTGATGAACGTTCTAGTGTGTATTTTCAGGGAAACATGGATAAAGTAGTTTCAGGCAGGTCTTGACCGCATTACAAGTCACTTCGCCAAATGATTTCAGTCCTTACAGCCTACAAAAGCAAAACAACAATAACAAAAACTAAACGTTAATCTTTCTCTTTCTCTAATAACTGCATTCATTTGCAATGAATGACTGAAATGATGTTTTAGAATTAGCAAAAGAGCTTGGGATTAGATGCGTAAGAAAGTATTTTAAGGACAAATACCTGACAAATGTCTTGAAATAATCATCTGAACAATGAGGTGTGGTGGGCATAGTATAAGTGAATTATTACAAAATAATGCACACCTAACACTGGCATACAGTATATAGAAATTCATTTTACAATTGTTAATCATTTAGAATTTTTCAAATAAAATTAAAAAGTTTTAAACATTAATATCAATAATTGCAAAATTATAATTATATACAATATCAATAATTATTTTATTATAATAATATATTTTGAAATGTATTAATAATTAATGATCATTATAAACTTTATTTACATTTTATATAGTTTATAAATGTATATGATATATAATTATATTTATATAAACGATCATCATAAAGAATTATAAAATATAAAGGTTTTTTTTAAATATAATTGACAGACAGTGGTTTTTCACAATGCCTTTCAAATTCATCTGAACCAATTTGTCTCAATATCATAGTGCCTTACTTTCCCTTTGCTTTAGATAGAAAATGAAATCATACTTTTATATTTAAACTTTGCAAGCAAAAATAAAAGTGTACACTTTTTCCATCTGTGCAAGTGTTGCTCATCAGCGTTGAGGTGCCGTCGTGAGTAAAATGGAAACTGCCTTGTGAGTCACTGCACAAGTTTTGGGAATGTTTCAACAGCCCCAAGAAAGGAATGATATTCTGGTGGAAGGTGATGATAATAGTAACATTATAGTGCACTTCGGGGACTTTTGAACATTCAGAATGAATAAGCCAAGCATTTCATTCTTCTTCTGTTCTGTTTTTTCCATTTGAGTCAGTCTTTTCCTGTCTCTCCCTCCCTCTCACTCTTTCTTCATGCCTGCAGGGGTCATTTCTGATCTCGCATCACTTGGCAAACATCCGCTTTGGATGATGTTTCCTTAATATGGGAAAACTCTTTGCACAACACCTGATTCACTCTTTGCGCAATTTCTTTGATTTACATCAACTAAATTGTGAAATCAAAAGGCTTTTTCATGTACGTTTACATTTCTATATCCGTGGTGGTGAGCGCTTGAATGGTGAATTACTAAATTTGTTGCCTGAAAGCATCTCTGGGATGAGAGACCTCAGCTGTTCAGGCGGATAAGAGGCCAGACGCACACACAGTGCGATAACGTCAACCTCAACTCCACTAGTCTGTGCCTGCAGCTGATATACGGGTGAGTTATCTGCTCTGGATCAGTACAGAGGTCTGGTGAACTGCAGAGGTTTAGTCTAGTTCACTGACTCACTGCCAAGAAAGACTACAATAGACACCTCAGAGTGAAATTGCACACCAGCGACAACCTATCAACCACTCAAAACAATAGAAAACACCTAGCAACACCCTAGCAACCACTTAGAACACTGTAACAACAACATAACAATAGTAAACAAAAGTTGACAAAGCCATAATGATTACAACAATATAAAAAATGGCACCATCAAGAACACACTAGCAACCGTATAAACACCCCAGCAACAGGATAGCAACCACATATCAACAACACACCTATCAACCACTCAAAACAATAGAAAACACCTAGCAACCAACTAGAACACTGTAACAACAACATAACAATAGTAAACAAAAGTTGACAAAAACATAATTACAACAATATAAAAAATGGCACCATCAAGAGCACACTAGCAACCGTATAAACACCCCAGCAACAGGATAGCAACCACATATCAACAACCCACTCAGAACACCTTAGAAACAACCTAGCAACCTCTTTCCTTTTCCTGATTTAACACTCAAACTCTGGAACAGTCTTCCTAGCCTTGTTCGGGAAGCAGACACACTCTGTCAGTTTAAATCTAGACTAAAAACACATCTCTTTAACCTGGCATAACACATTATCACATATCCATAAATCACATCCGTCAAAGGGTTGTTAAATTAGGTCAACTGATAACGCTTCCCATATCACCAGATGTACTTGTAAGAAGAAAGGCATCTACACTAATGTTAATCTCTGTTTATCCTGAGGTTACTGTAGTCAGACACATCTGGCCTGTATTCAGATCAGATGGAGGACCTTCACCCAGACGTGACCACATCACAGCTCTAAATGTTGGCAGAGATCGTGACTCTACTAGCAAAAAGGCAGTCATGATGTTGCCACATTTCGATGTTCCTCCATCTCCATTGTCCACTGGACCCATATAGCTGGTCGCCATTTCAAAAGGTCTGTAACGTAAGTGCTAACGTAATCGTAGTCATAATCATCCTGATTTAAAATCCAAAACATCAAACATGTTTGATATTGTCAGGGAGGCCACAATGTGTCACGGAACAAGTAAGGAGGACTCAGTTCCAGGTAAAAGGGAATTTATTTAGAATACAAATAAAACAAAACATAAACCAGAACTGCCCTCGAGGGGGAAAACATTAACTAAACTGAATAAACTGAACTTAACCAAAAACACAAACAAACCGGAGAGAACAGATCCAGGGAACATAGGAAAGACAACGACACGACACAGGACAGCAAACGCGAAGGGATTAAATAGGCACAGGAGGAAGGGTAACGATTCGAGAACAGCTGAGAACACTCAAGGGAAACAAGGGAACAAGGTGGGCGGGGTTACACGCTAACAAGACACGAACACGCAGCCAATGCAGGCGCGCATCGCTGCGTGTTCACATGAAGTGATGAGACAGCGCGCACCTGGTAAACACACAAAGTCTTATACAGAACTGCATGCTTTATAGATGAAATGAGCTAATTTAATAATTGATTACCTTTACAACGAACCTGAATCAACACTGAGATGAATTTAGCTGAAAATGTTCTTCTAGAGAAGCTGTTCAGCTGAAATGAACTCTCTTTGCATCAATGAAACGTTTTCCTGTTATCACTGTAACGCTGCTTTGAAACAATCTCCATTGTCTAAAGCACTATATAAATAAACTTGACATTGAAAACACCCTAGCAACCACCTAGCAATGCCCTAGTGATGACCCAGATCATCCTAGCAACCACCTAGCAATGCCCTAGTGATGACCCAGATCATCCTAGCAACCACCTAGCAATGTCCTAGTGATGACCCAGATCATCCTAGCAACCACCAAGAACATTCTAGTAACCGCTCATATAAACTGGTTTTGGAAGAATTTGATGTTAAACATTTGACTTCATATTGGGATCTGACTTTTGATTGCAGACTCTGGTATCTTGGCAAATCTGAGCATAATTTATGACATTGTTGGGATACTTTCTGATACTGGAGGAGACGGATTACATGTCAGATTAATGAAACATCTGAAAAGAAGACTTTGGCAAAAGTCTCTAGTTAATCCCTTTGGTGTCTTGGAGAATAATTAACTTTTTTCCTGTGGTGTGGAAGTAGATCCCATGGTGCATGAATATCCTAATACATAAACAACTTTCTTTCTTATCTCCATTACATCCCAATCTAAGGAGGCGTTTGTTAGAGGCATCGACGGCAGCCAGATGACGTAAATCGAGACATCAATGAAAAGATAGATCGACTTTTTTTGGCTCTAGAGCCAAATGCAATAAAAACCAAAATTCTTACTGCTGAAAACATTCTGCAGTTCATCTGAGCATCATGAAACCTCACCGGGGCTGTAGCCCATCAGAGCAGACGGACGGGAGAGTTACGATGCCTTACGAGGACGTTGAACATCAAAGACCCATGCCGTGGACCTCTCATCTGATAACAGGCCCTCTGCGTCTTTCTCTTAATCTCTTACACTGATGCTCTTCAACCTCTTTTACTGTGTCTGACCACGGCTAGAATCCAGACCACTGATAATCCTGACCGAACCCCAGGAATGCGCATAAATAAAAAGAAAACAGGCATGGATGGACAGACGATCAGCTCAGCAAGTGCTTAGTGACGCTAGGGCAATCATCATTACTCATATTGCACATACTTAAAATGTAAAAAGATAACATTTGAACAAACACTTACTCTTTTCTTCAGAACATCTAAAAGTGTAGATATATGTCAACATATTTGACTTGATTTCATTTGTTAAATATCATGATATCATGGGCTAAATTCAGAATAAAAGTATCGTCTCTTCTTAAGTTCTATGATAGATAGATAGATAATTCACACAATACAATGAATGATAGAGCGTTCTATCATTTGTTCTAGCTATCATTCTTTCTATCATTTGATCTATTGTTCATCCGGTCATTTGTTCTATCTATCGTTCATTCTGTCGCTTTATCATTGGTTTATCTATCGATCTATCTATGTATCATTATTTCTATCGTTTGATCTATCATTAGTTCTGTTATTCACTCAATCTATTGTTCTTTCTATCGTTCAATCAATTGTTTGTTTTATCACTCTATCATTCGTTATCTTGTTCATTCAATCAATCAATCTATCTATCTATCTATCTATCTATCTATCTATCTATCTATCTATCTATCTATCTATCTATCTATCTATCTGTCTGTCTGTCTGTCTGTCCGTCCGTCCGTCCGTCCGTCCGTCCGTCCGTCCGTCCGTCCGTCCGTCCGTCTGTCTGTCTGTCTATCTATCTATCTATCTATCTATTTCTTAATCTTTGCAATTGCAATTAATTTTTTAAATTGAATTCTATTTCCTTACATAGAAATTTGAATTGCAATTCTGCATCTGTTTGCACAACAAATTCTGAACGACGCACAACAATTTAACATTTCAATTATACTATGTTAATAATAGTGTAATTTTAATGTACTTTGGTAATGTCCAAAAATAATACCAGGGTATTTTTTTGCAAAGATCAATTCATAGATAAAATCCGGTAGAAACACATAAGACAGGTGGAAATTACATTCACATGTGCAAGTCGGTTGATTGAAACTGTCCATTTCACCCATTACTAGGACAACGTGAGTATTTTGATAGTTAAGAGCACCATTCAACCATCCACCACATGCGCGCACACACACACACACACACACACACACACACACACACACACACACACACACACACACACACACACACACACACACACACACACACACACACACACACACACACACACACACACACACACACACACACACACACACACACACACACACACACACACACACACACACACTTATCTGCGCCTGCCAAGGGCTGCAACTCGTCTGCAGTAATGCACCTCTTATGTTGGAGAGCAAAAGCTGACCTTGTCCTCTTTGCTGTGGGTCTGTGGGTTTTGGACTTGGGAACAGGAACTCCCAGTACAGACAGAGTGTCTGCGAGCCCAAGCGCCCGCTCCACAGAGGAACGCTTTGTTCACCGCCACCAAGGAAAACTTAAGACAACAAAAACACACATTCTGGAAAAATGAAAATTTGAGAAGGGCCCCCTCAACCTTTTCTTTTCCTCCTCCTCTTTTTTTTGTGAAATTGTGCACTTGGCTTCAATGATAAATACTATCTCCCTCGCCTCCAAAGGGGCAACAATAACAGAACCGGGGGGAAGTGTCCAAAAGTGAAAACTACAGTTAATGAATGAATCTGAGTGGAGGATAATGACTCGTAACTCACCGGTGAATGATATCCAATTGGGCTTGATTTATTGTGTTGAGAACAGAAGGCCTTGGTTAGAGAAAGCAAAACATTCGACTTTTTATGGGTTGTCACAGTAACTCATAAGCAGCAAATGTCCTGTTGACAGGAGGGAGTGAAAAGAATAAACGTCTGTTTTGCAATACACCATCATGCATCTGATTATAGTTTATTTGGAGCTTGACTACTTTGGTTACATTATAGCAGAGGCAGCAGATGGAGTTATGAGTGAATGTACAACTATAATTAACAGTCACAGATGCTAGTTATGTGTCATGAGAATCATACGCAATGAAAAAAAGCTCCAGTCATTCATTGAAAAGTTTTAATGCAACATTTCTCCACTTCTACTTCTCTATTAAATTCTAGTAAAAAGGCTCGACAAAGACTATAGCATGATATGCTTACAAGCCCACACACACATCCGTGTGTGACACACACACACCCACACTCGCCCACACACACACACGTTGTGTTTTCATGTTTTACGGGGACGTTCCACAGTATAAACTGTATACAGTAATACCTCGGTTTACGAGTTTAATTTGTTCCAAGAGCTCGTAACTCAAAATGCTCGTACACCAAAAAAAATTTCCCCATAAGAATGCAATCAAAATCACTCGATTCGTTCCACACGACCATAAATGCCCATTTTAAATATTTTTGGGTTTTACCCTATTAATTACAGTTAAAATTATAACCATTAAGATCTCATATAAATACTAATTAATAACTGACAATTAAACTCTAAAAATACTTGACAATTTACTGTAACGCACTTTATCTTTGAGTCGCGTCGCTGCTGGCGTGAAGGAGACGAGAGGAGGGTTTTACTGCTTACAGGGAGAATTTCATCCCTTCTTTCTTCCTCATCTTGAGCTCATTGTCTATATTCTGTACTGTACGTGTATATTTCACTACGTGAACAATAGCGATCACAATTAATGTTAACAACACGAGGTAAAACCGCTCTAAATCACTTATAAAAGTATCACTGTGGTGAATGATGAACCAAACCGAGCGACGCTGAGAGAATGAACGAGTGAAGGGGTGATGCGCTTTGTGAGAGGCTGTCATTAGGATATTTCCAAAAAAATGTGCGCGAAGATACTGAGCGTTAGGACGAATCCACAAAAAAATGCGCGTGGGCGAGGAAAAAATGCTCTCACACTCTGATACAATGCTCGTACACTGATTTGCTCGTATACTAAGTCACTCGTAAACCGAGGTATTACTGTATTCTATCCCCTTAAACTAACTCACCTCTAACTTGCCTCTCACTCACTCATCACAGAAACTTTCTGCATTATTACATTTTCAAAAAACATCAGGTGTTTTCCTCATGTAGGGTATAAGAGGCAACGTCACAAATAATTAAACCATTAGTATATGAAATGGAGCATAAAGTTGAAAAGATGAAAAACTGGGTAGCCCTTTATTTTACACTCCTGTTCCCCATGAACATATTATAGTAATAACTGGGTAATAACATGGTACTAACCCTGAACCTCACCTCCCCTCCCCTAAACCTAACCTTAACCCATGTAGTCACCGTATATTACCAGTACTTTCTTAGGTATGTGCACGTACTGTAAAATACAACGCAAGCAAAAATTGTGACTCTTCTTCACCTCATGCACTCTTTCAACAGAAAAGGGTGGAGTGAAGGAGATAATAAACAAACAAGGTTTCCATCCCCCCAGGCTACAGTTATCAACCTCCACCCAGTTCAAGCATCACACTCGTCAAAAGCAATGCATGCTTTGTTTTCTTCGTAAAATCTGTTCTGTTCTGTTATCCCACAACCCTCCCTCATTCATGGCATCCCATTCGTCAGAGTTTGTTTCAGATCACCCTCAAGAAAGTTTGGCAATCGACAGCCATTTGCGCATCATTGCAGAGGAGCAGGTTATCTGTTCGAAGCATGCTGCCACGCGCCCTGCTGCACCTGATAGTCTTAACGCAGCATTCCTCACCTGAGACACAGAAAGAACAGGCAGGTTTTAACACGACCGCCCAGACACTCATACACTTGTTCGGTGGCTGCAGGTGTAGCTCAAATCGCATGTAATACTGCAGCTCCGGGCTTGTAGATGAGCTGCATAAACTATGCGCCTGAGTTTTAAGGAGGAGGTGAGGGTAATTTGATGTTTGGAGCCACGGAACGTGGGACGAGGAGTCCAAACGACTGTTTATTTGAAAGAATTAAGCTTTTCGCTCCTTGTGAAGTTGATCGCTTTGTGGATTTTCCCTCGAGTGTGGCTCAGGGCAGAGAGAGGGCACGTGAATACACTGAAGTTCGTCGCATATGTAACTGCACACCGACTTCCAGTCTCCCCAAAAATGAAAATATACAATCTGAAGTGCTTCTCTGTCCATTGCATATTTAAGACGGCGGCCTCACGGTAACTGTTAAATTCAAAGACAGGGACTGTGTGGAGATGTCGGATAATAGTGCAGTGTTTTACTGAATGGAATGATTATGTTAAAGTGCTTCGTGATTGACTGTGATTACTACCTCAAACTGCCAAAAACCATTTTAGCCAGTTTCCAGACTCGGTATCAAATTAAACTACGATTATTAATGGGGAATCACCATGTGCATGATGTCGCAATAGCTTGTATTTAAATCTCACAAAACACTGCAAGTAAAACTTTAACCACAAAATGAATCAGAAAAACTAATTAAATGAATTATAAATAAGAAGCATAGATAATATTCATGAAAATTACACAATTTTCCTCCCAAATTCTTATTAGAGTTTATGTGCATGTTTTTTCTTTTATCTTTTTGTGTAATTCTCATTAACCTCGATTTAATTTGACTATTGTTACTTTATCACGGTATGTGATAAAGGGTATCACGGTATATTTTTATGCTTAAATCAGCATTGGTGA
>JAWRVZ010000201.1:230000-232500 GCA_037043235.1 Rhodeus uyekii
GAGAGAGAGAATTTGACTCTAATACATGCTGACATGACTGTGCACTTCCCACTGCCTCTGCCAAAAAAGAACTAAAGTTTTTCCTGAAGCATTTATAACTTTTCACAGTGTTTCTGTAGCTCAGGCAGAAAAGCAGCGAGCCGGCTATTTTCCATACAATGACAGTTCATGGTGACCACATCGGTCAAGCTCCAAAAACATTTGAAAAGACACCATAAAAATATTTCATGCAACATTTTTGCAAGTGGTGCAGCTAGTTCATGTGCTATAAAAAAGCTTTGTCTAAGGAAAGAACTAAATGGGTCATTATTCACTGAAAATCTTCCCCTGAAATGCATTATTAAAGCAATAATTCACCCAAAAATGAAAGATCTGTCATGATTTACTCGCCCTCATGTTATTGCAAACCCATAAGACTTTGGTTAATCTTCGAAACACAAACAAAATATACTTAAACATGGAAGCTTGAATCATCCTGTGCGCATGATGGGTGCGAATCAATAAAGTTTGTTCTAAATGTGATCCAACAAATGTGATGTGTGTCAATCACTGTTTAGATGTAAACAAAAGACTTGGATTAAACCACCTGTTTCCTATGGACTCGTTTTACAATGTCTTTATGGCCTTTTTCGATCTTTAAGAATTTGGTTACCTGGACTTTCAATGGAGGGACTCTTGCATTGTCAATACAAGATGCTGACCAAAAATTGATGTACCTCTTTATGGAAATAAATGTTATTTGCATCAAGAACTGCATCAATGTTTGGAGTCCAGCTCTCTGTAAAATCTCCTCCAGCATATCCCAAAGATTTTCAGTGAATTTAAAGTCTGGACTCAGAGGAGCATCAATTCATGTGTGAAAATGATTCTTCAAGCTCCTCCCAACCATTCTTTCTCAAATTGAGCCTGATGAATCTTGAGATTGTCCCAATGCAGCCTATAAATGCATGCGTCGTTCCCGGGCCATGAAGGATAGAAAGAGTGGATCAATTGCAGACAAGCCTATCCCAAGATTCATAGGTTTTTTGTGGGGAGAACATAAAAGATTACCCTAGTATTGTGTTTCAATTCACTCGAATATCTAACGATACAAAGGTTCCAACTAAGATGCGATTTTATAGATACATAAATGGACCACAATGAACATTTAGAAAGTTTATAAACCTTATTTTGTCTCAGAAACTCAACGCTTGTCTCAGAAACTCAACGCTTGGTTCTGTCACGGTTCGGGTAAAGGAGGACTCAAGTATTGCAGGGTGAAGGAGGATATATTATAATAAAAATAAAACAAAACACAAACAAAACTTCCCCGAGGGGGAAAAACCATAACTTGCCAAACTAAAACAAACAAACAAACAAACAAACAAACAAACAAACAAACAAACAAACAAACAAACAAACAAACAAACAAACAAACAAACAAACAAACAAACAAACAAACAAACAAACAAACAAACAAACAAACAAACAAGATGCAATGGGTAGACCAGACACAGGAATGAAAAGAAAGACAACGACGCGACACAGGACAGCAAACACACAGGGATTAAATAGGGAACACATGAGGAAGGTAACGAGCAGAAACAGCTGGGAACAATTATGGGAAACAAGGGAATAAGATGGGCGGGGTTACACAATAACAAGACACGACAAAGGAGCAGTGTCAACCCCTGAAGGTTGACCCTCACAAACTTTGAAGTCTGTGTCCTTCGAAGGATGCAGCCTCTAAATTGGAACTCAGCTTATGTAAAAATGTAGTTTCAAGGCTTTGTCTTCCACAAAAATAACACCTTACAGGTTTGAAATGCATTGAGTGCACTGTTCCTTTAATGTAAACCTTAACCCCACCGCCATATGGGAACAGAAGCGTCTTACATCCCCCTAAAACCTGTCTTAAGTCTCTCTCCTACGCAGTAATAATAAGATCAGGTGAATTGTTGAGTAAGCGCGTGAATAACTTGTGCCAGTGGAATTTCCCATTGTAAGAGAGCATGATGCCACAAGCGTGCAATGAATCACCGCTATACAGTAATGCTCCGGCGTCTCTTCTGAGGGATCTGAGCACAGGGTGTGTGTATCAAACACTCTTTAACGGGAGTCATAACATGTATGGCCAAAACTGAAACCACAAAAGCTTTGTGTATCCGATTCATCCGCCATATAGGAGACACAGGAATCATGGCTTAAGGTTTAACTTGCGGTGGGAGGAAATGCATGTTTACTCTTTTCCAGTATTTTTAATCTGCGAAATAAATGCTCAAAGTGAGCTGCCTTACACACATCCTAACCGAACGTTCACAGTCCCTTTAAATTTACTTACGCCATCTTGGATCAATGTTTCTTCCGACCTCATTGCGATGAATTGTGGGATTTATCTTTAATTGGTTTGAATAGGGTAAACTTAAATTGTTCTTTGTTTTAATTTAGACAAACCTAAATTTAACTGCTTTGCCATGACACTCAAAAGCAAAAATTAAATGTAAAATAGTGTTAAGTGCAA